>JAWNNQ010001854.1:0-84458 GCA_035044765.1 Leucophenga montana
TACAATTTTTTGTATCATCCATTCTACAGGAAACCGCCATCAATTTCTGGAATATCTATTTTTTTGTGTCTTTTTCTGGAGAGGATTAGCTTAAAATGGCATAAAAAACAAGAGGTGAGTTGGATATAGTCTCAATCATTGGGCTGCCGTAACAGAAGAAGTATTCCTTATAAAAATCTTGGGAATTGAGGCGGGAAGATGGTATTTTAGGAAGTCATCGGTTTTTGATTTATTTTAGTGTCAACTATTGCTGATTTCATTGACTAGACCATATATTTTTCAAATAGTTCTTCCCAGTATCGATCAAGTGACATACCTTCACTACAACTTGTAAGAACTAGGGTAATACAATATTATGCAATATTATACAATATTATGCAATATTATGCTGAAAGAGTTGTGTTTTGATGAGAGGACTGGATATAAAAAACCCAAGAAAATATCAGAAAGACACATTTTAATCAGTGAAAGAAATCTGACGCTAGCAGAGATGAAAGTCAACGAAGCATAAATATTGAATTCAAAACAAGTGCTTAAACAGCTTTATAAAAAATGAAGTACTCGCCTGTGATTAGTTTAGCCATATTTAACTACCTGTGATTTAATCACGCCGACAGAAAAATCACTGATATCAGTTGCCATTCGGTATTGTAATTCACGGTGTATCAGTAATATATCATGCATATCATCAACTTTATGCGATGATACTTTTTTTTGCTGCTAACACTATACATGCATTATGAATCACACAGGCATTAGAAACAAACAAATGACACTCAATCACTGATATTTACAATATCGAGTAGCAACTGATATCAGTGATATTTCAATCGTAGTTAAACATCACTCAACTCTTGTTTCAGTAAAATGTTCTGTACCAGATCCAATCGTTGTTCGGTTTCGGTACAACTCTTGAATTTTAGTTTAGGTATACCGGTACGAAACCAGTACAAGTCAATATCAAAATTTTTTGAAAAAAGGGAATAATTATGTATGAAATTAATAACAGATTATTTAATTTTTTTTCTTTATCCAAGTGTAAGTAATTACAAACATATTTTAACTTGTATACTCTTAGTGTGAATAGTATTATAATGTGAATAGTATTATAATTTTGTCACGGAGTTGGTAACGCATTAAACGAAGCATATATTATTTATATATTCTTAATCAACTCGATGATACGAGTCGAACTAGCTATGTCCGTCTGTCTGTCCCTGTCTGTATGAATCAAAACTAGTACCTTAGTTTTTAAGATATCGATCTCAAATCGGATATAAATACTTCCTATGACCCTATACTGAACAGATGTCACACATGACATGATTAGATCGACTAGTCTCGTCGAGCTAATCAAGAATATATGTACTTCATGGGGTGTGTGATATCTTCTTTAATGAACTTCAAACATCCAGAAAGGCAACCGAGTAAAACTGACGATTTTGTAGGGTATTCATTATCTGTCATAGCGTTATACAGCAGATACTGAACACCCTAGAAAATAATCAGTTTTGTTCGGTTGATTTTTTTTATGTTCGCCAAGTATTTGACCGAGAGTGGCAACCTTGACTTTTGCAAAAGCTCATACTATTAGATATTACCCTGCGATGGTAAAAAATTTACTAAAATCCGACCGAATTGGAGTTTCACAAGGCAGCGTGTTACGCTCTGTCTTGTACACGCCTTTTACTGCTGACCTTCTCTTAATAAGGGACGATAAACTAATGATAGTCACCAATGCTGACGGCGGTATTATCCCCATGAACACTACTGCGATATGACCTAACACTAGACAGCCCCACATAAAGTTAAAAAGAAAGCAGTTGGATCTCAAACTCATCAAGATGAATAGGCTGCATTTGAGTTTGAGGAACAAAATCCTGTAGTGCAAGACAATAATTAAACCGATTTGGGCATATGGCAAAAAGCGCTGGGGCACGACTTCCAGTTCTAACGCGAATATCCTGCAAAGGTTTCAGTCAAAACTCCTGCATAAATTTATTGGTCAGAAAAACTCAGTTATACAGATAAATAAAATTGAAATGTCTGTTTGTAATATTAAAATAACCGCTTTTTACTAAATGCATATGGATGTATACACGGTACATATACCAAAATAAATTTTTGTACAATTTTAGTCGGTCTGTCTGTCTGTTTGTTCCGGCTAATCTCTGAAACGGCTGGACCGATTTTGATGGGACTTTCAGACTTTTTGACGGGATGCAGATAGCTGATGTTTATTTTAGAAATTTTATTTATTTTTACATATTCATTTTTCTAATTTTTATATATATATATAGTATATAGTACCTATGTGTATATTCTACCATGCGCGTTTGCTACTGACTAAGCTGCATTCTCTCTCTTCTTTTTCGTTGCCGGCATCAAACACAATAACAACAACAGCTACAGCAACAGCAGCCACAAGTACAATAACAACAAGAACGTATATGACGATTGAGTACAGCAACAATAACAACAAAAAGATCGTATATGACGATAGAGCAGTGTGGACATGCGAACCATAGCACAAAGAGGAGACAAAGGATGAGGAAACTATATAGAAACACGTTTTATCTCTTTCTCTCGCAGCATACATTTATAGTTGTATCTATTTCGTTACACTTTGCTTTCAAAAAATCCAATTCACACCGTGCCAAAAGAAGTTTCACTTCAATAATGCAGAAAAAACAAATGTCCAATAACAACTTTGCATTTCTTTCAACTTCGCGCAAAGGAAGGAGTGGCAGGGGGAAGGAGTGGCAGGGGACAAGAAAGGGCCGCGTACAACGTCGCGGGAATCATCTAGTTTAATATAAATAACTATTGAAATTTCGTTCCCAGCACTGCGCATTTCTATTTGGAATTTTTTGTATTGTTCAATTAACTTTTCCTCCTTCTCAGTGAAAAAAGAGTATTTGAACTGCTCGCACCATTAGGGTCTTTATTTTGACTTTTTTTGAATTGTCAGCTTGTCAGTAGCATATGATTTCCTGGTTCTATCGGGCCCTTTATACCACTGGTATAATAAGTTTTTGTAAATATATGTAACAGGCAGAACGAGATGTGGCAGACACCATAATGTCTGGATCAGCATCATGAGTCGACTTGTTATATCTATCATCGACTGTCCGTTCGTCCGTTCGCATCTCGGAAACTGTAATAAATATGGCCACTAACAAAAAAGTGGCACATTTCGTCTCTCATTATACATGCGCAGGTCCAGAGTATAAAATTTTGCGACTATATCGCCAGCCATACGACTAGATGTCCTTTATGTGTACATTTTTCACAAGTATATACATGGTTCGCTTCTACCCCAAACATTTGCTGTTTGTGTAACTCTTTTAAACGCATACGTCACTTCTTATAAAAGCATTTAATACAACATTTCAAAATCCATTAAACTAATTAGATATTTTTTTACTCGTCTATTTGATTTTCATTGTTATTTGCTTTCCTTTTAAATTGTTTTGGAACTTTCTTTGTTATTATACGAATGTGCATTCTGTCAACTGGAAATTATTTGTTTTGCTAAACTAAACAATTTCTGCTATTTTTGGAAAAATTTTGCAGTAGTTTCAAGTACTGCACTAATTAAATAGGAAAGCTTTAATTACTGCTTGAATTCATTGAAACATAACTCATTTTATACTTGAAGTTACTTAATAATAATAACAATAACAACAAAAAGATCGTATATGACGATAGAGCAGTGTGGACATGCGAACCATAGCACAAAGAGGAGACAAAGGATGAGGAAACTATATAGAAACACGTTTTATCTCTTTCTCTCGCAGCATACATTTATAGTTGTATCTATTTCGTTACACTTTGCGTTTCAAAAAATCCAATTCACACCGTGCCAAAAGAAGTTTCACTTCAATAATGCAGAAACAAATGTCCAATAACAACTTTGCATTTCTTTCAACTTCGCGCAAAGGAAGGAGTGGCAGGGGGAAGGAGTGCAGGACAAAGGGCCGCGTACAACGTCGCGGGAATCATCTAGTTTAATATAAATAACTATTGAAATTACATTCTCGTTCCCAGCACTGCGCATTTCTATTTGGAATTTTTTGTATTGTTCAATTAACTTTTCCTCCTTCTCAGTGAAAAAAGAGTATTTGAACTGCTCGCACCATTAGGGTCTTTATTTTGACTTTTTTTGAATTGTCAGCTTGTCAGTAGCATATGATTTCCTGGTTCTATCGGGCCCTTTATACCACTGGTATAATAAGTTTTTGTAAATATATGTAACAGGCAGAACGAGATGTGGCAGACACCATAATGTCTGGATCAGCATCATGAGTCGACTTGTTATATCTATCATCGACTGTCCGTTCGTCCGTTCGCATCTCGGAAACTGTAATAAATATGGCCACTAACAAAAAAGTGGCACATTTCGTCTCTCATTATACATGCGCAGGTCCAGAGTATAAAATTTTGCGACTATATCGCCAGCCATACGACTAGATGTCCTTTATGTGTACATTTTTCACAAGTATATACATGGTTCGCTTCTACCCCAAACATTTGCTGTTTGTGTAACTCTTTTAAACGCATACGTCACACATTTTCTTATAAAAGCATTTAATACAACATTTCAAAATCCATTAAACTAATTAGATATTTTTTTACTCGTCTATTTGATTTTCATTGTTATTTGCTTTCCTTTTAAATTGTTTTGGAACTTTCTTTGTTATTATACGAATGTGCATTCTGTCAACTGGAAATTATTTGTTTTGCTAAACTAAACAATTTCTGCTATTTTTGGAAAAATTTTGCAGTAGTTTCAAGTACTGCACTAATTAAATAGGAAAGCTTTAATTACTGCTTGAATTCATTGAAACATAACTCATTTTATACTTGAAGTTACTTAATAATTTTGGTTTCAGTTTTCGCATTTGAACAAAATAAAAAAACCAAGAAAGTAATAATTCAGTAATTCAACAAAAGCAACTTGTAGATGTCGCTCCACGACTACTATGAGGTACTCTTTAGGGATAGCTGCTACTTCTGATGATGTATAATGCGCCGTCCAAACACCATTTGTACTGCACCTCGAAGGAAATTGTTTCTCATATGCATCCGATTTGTACTAAGTGGGTTGTGTTCTCTGTAGATGATATAAGATGCTAGCCCTGTTACATCAATCACCAACGTTCTTCTTTTCACAGTGTATTCTACCAACATTTTATTTATTTGCAGTATTTGATGATCTCTGGCTTGACTACTATTGTCTCTTCGACTTTTCCGGTCATCTGCATGATTGATAGAAGCACTACTGATTTTTTTTTTTTTTTTAGACATATATAAACAGACTGAACAGACTTTCGTTGTTAAATCTGATAAATCTACGGAACATCTTGAAACGGTCACGAAAGAGGTACGGCATCAACATTCCACACATCGTCCACATTCTGTTTGTTGTCTCTATGTACACCAGCAGGATTTAATAAACCTAAAAATGCATAGAGTTGAGTTTCACTAAAAGACTGGAATGCTTATTGTGATGGTCGTTTGGAAACCTTTTGTGCCAATATCATTTTTTTTATACCCTTTCCTATTGAGTAAAAAGAAGTATAAATAAGGTGATCGTACCGCAATATACAGTCGCACAATCATGGGGCTCACGAAACAGAAAAAGTTTCTTACAAAAATCTTTTGAATTGTCTCCGGAAGATGGTATTTCAGCTAGTCATCAGCTTTGGATTTATTTTAGTGGCAACTATTGCCGATTGTAGCACCAAATCCAAATGTCCCTTTAAACTTATATCCCATATTGTCCTTCTCAGATGTTCAAGTGACGTATCTTCACGTAAATCTTTAGTATTAAAGCAATACTACGGGACACCGCAACGAATTGATGAAAGAGTAGTACATCACTACAATTATTCTCCATAGAAGATTGTATATAAATAAACGCGTGAAAGGGACCTGACGCTAACATAAAGAAGGGCCAACACAGCATAAAGACTGCATTACTTAAATAGTTATATTCACAAACTGGTACTTATTCGACCATGAGTACATTATGTTGATCGGGCTCAAGCTCACGAATAAGAGCCGAAATGAGCTGCAATGATCATCTCGTGAGCTAGTTTTTCCGAACTCTTGTTATTTTGTAATTCAATAATAAAAAGGAACTACTTCGTAATTATATTTAATTTAAATTGGTAAGCATTTATAATTCTAAAGTAGTTTTAACATGTTCTGCTTTAAGAGAACGAAAAATTGCTGTAAAGTGCATGTTTATTTCATTTATTTTTCAAATTGTTTTTATATTTTTCTTACATTATTAATCACTTACATTACCCCGATTGTTATTACCAGAGCACGTATATCTCTGTGAATTATATTCATATGAAGCAATAGATTTTAATTTATTTTCAAGTGTTATGTACTGCCCTGTTCCCATTCTCACATTTTTTTCAAATAATGAAAGCAGAATTGGCAGTTGCTGCACTATGTACGATTTCTAAGCACTGTCACTATTTAACTTATAATAAATTAATATGTACAACTAAAATATATTTTTTTTTTAGTAAGAGAAAAATTTTTTAACATTTTTTAATACATAAATTACAAAACGCAAACTAAAGTTGAGCGATATTTAACTATCTGTGATTCAATCACGGCGACTGAAAAATCACTAATATCAGTTGCTAATCGATATTGTAAATATCAGTGATTGAATATCATTTGTTTCTGACTAATCCCACAGTATTCACGTCGTATGAGTAATATTATATGCATGTAGTGTTAGCAGCATAAAATGTATCAACGTATCAAGTTGATGATATATATGCATGCTATATTACCGATACGCCGTGAATAAAAATATCAAGTGGCAACTTATATTAGTGATTTTTCAATCACCGTGATTGAATTACTGACTATCGCTCAACTGAGATATTGTATCATATATGTACGTAGTGTTTACAGGCGAGTACTTCATTTTTTATAAAGCTATTTAAGCACTTGTTTTGAATTTAATATTTATGCTTCGTTGGCTTTTATCTCTGCTAGCATCTTATTTCTTTCACTGGAGTGGTAAATGAAATGTTTCTTTCTATTTTCTTCCTTGTTTTTTATATCCACTCGTCTCAAGAAAATAGCATGAAAACATAACTCTTTTAGCATACAATTGCGGATTGACGTAGTACTGCCTTAGGCCTTACAAGTTGTAGTGATGATACGGCACTTGATCAATAGTGGGAAGGACTATGTGAAAAAAGGTGATATAATCTATTTTTTGAATCGGAAATGAAATCAGCAATAGTTGGCACTAAACTAAATTCAAAACCGATTATTTCCTGAAATACCATCTTCCCTCTTCAATTCGCAAGAATACTTCTTCTGTTACGGGACCCAATGCTTGAGACTATAATTAACACTCTCCTCTGGTTTTTTATGTCAATTTAAGCCAATCCTCTCCAGAAAATATCAGAAAAAAGAAGACGTTCCAGAAACTGATGGCGGTTTCCTGAAGTTTGGAATTAGTCTCAAAGGTTTATAGTAAAGATATGTCACTTGGTCAATTCTGGGAAGGATAATGTGGGATATACATGTTCCAATGGGTTTTTGGAATGGGCGCTGCAGTCTACAATAGTTGGTACTAGTATATATACAAATCAGGTGACTACCTAAAATACCCTGTTCCCTCAAATCCCAAGATTTTTGTTAAGACTCCATATCATGTTGCGAGAGCCCAATGATTCCGACTATCTCCCCCACTCTCGAATGGTTTTTGTGCCATTTTAGGCGAATCCTGTCCCGAAAATGGCATTTATATACACCTTTTTGTTATTTATATATTCATTGTTAAACATAAAGTTACAAAAAAAAAGTTGTTTTAACTCTTTTCTGTACTATTCACACATAGTTTGAAAAGTATTATCAGTTTGTCTGAAAGTTTTTAACGCATTAAAGGCGGGACCGTAGACCCCATAAAGTATGTATGTATATATATATATATATATATATATATATATATATATATATATATATATATATATATATATATATATATATATATATATATATATATATTACTTTATCAGATAGACGAGACGAGTCGACCTAGCCATATCCGTGTGTCTCGATATTAGTGCTCAATTTTTGGGAACCAATATTTATGCTATCCAGTTGAAAATTTGCCCCTATACTTATTTTTATTGCAATTTTATAGAGTATAATGATTCACCCACCACTCCCACTTTTTTGGGTAGCCCTCATACAAACTCACCGCCCAATTTTGACTTTTTTTATGAAAAACTTTCTTATTGCGGTCAATATCAATCTAATAATTGATATGGTAGCTTCTAGTGGACAGCACTGCACATATACATTAATGGATGGGACCCGTCCACTTTTTGGGTAGCTTCCATACAAACCAACTGCCCACTTTTGTGTTTTTTTTTATGAAAAGCTTCTTTCTCAAAGTCAATATTAGGTTGAAATGCGATTTAGTGAACATCCCCTTCATATACATATATAAATGGGCGTGTCCCACCCACTTTATGAGGTTCTCCCATACAAACCCACAGCTCTCTTTTATGCATTTTTATGGAAAGCATCAATATCAACTTGAAACTCAATTTGGTGGCATCTTATAGATGGTCGCTACATACACAACAACTAGTGGGCGTGTACCACCCACTTTTTGGGGGTGGCCCCTATGTAAACCCACACGTTTATGTTTTGCAGTACGTTTTAAAATTTTGTGTGAATAGTAACGAAGTTAACGTTTTTCTTGTTCTGTATACAGATTGCTGTATAAAGATTCCCAACACTACCTACCCTTTCATATCTTTGAATTACCAATGTCTACCTAGTTTAAAATAACAGCTGGCTGCAGATAAATTAAATGATTTAAATAACAAACTAGATGTCTCCTAAATCAAATTTACTATTGACTCAGGTAAAAATCTAAGTATGTGTTATAAATAATTATAATAAATTATCCAGTTAGTCTTTAATACAATAAAAATATCACAAAATATATTATAAACCATGTGCCGAATGCTAACGTTGTAAAATTATGCCGCCTGACAAGTGTTAAACAATTTTAAAACTCCAACGTTGTCGAGCAAAAAAAAAAAAAACAAATGTGAAGAGTATTTAAGTTTCTGTGCCACCGAAGTTAAGTACTTAGCTCAGCGTATTTACAGCTCTTTTAAGTTTGTAGTTTGATTAGTAGATATGACGAAGCAACTTAGACTTATTATTATAAAAATATGCAAACAATAGTTCTGTATATGCACGATATCAAAAAACTAAAAAACTTCAAAGCACGCATTCAATCTAAGTCTTTAAATCAAACAGGGATGAAAATAAAATTAATCAACATGAATATATTATATGAATTTGCATCTAATTACCCGTGTCCAGATGAGCTCGACTTTATGACGTCAATTGGCCAATGGACATGCATTAGCAGGGGAACGTCTCAAAATAAGAACACTAAGTTAAATTCAAAGTAGATAGTAATAATGGATGTAATGCTTTCGCTCTCATAATTATACCCTGTACACTTGCGTATGTGTATTAGACCGTTGCGCAAACACTCTTTTATTTACAAAAAAAAACTGATGTTTAAAGAGCGGAAAGTAAAATGTAGACTTTTGAATCAAATAAACGAAAGTCAGTGGCAATAGATTTTGGTTCTTATGGAACTGAGCAAGACATGAATGTATTCTCCCGCTCTGAGTTTGGAAAGGCAATTTTATCTAACAGCCTCGAGTTTCCGGAAAGCAAACTCCGTACTTCATTGTTGGAGATGATGCATTCCCATTTAACAAGCGCATCATAGCAAACGAAGAACGATCATTAAACTATCGACTAAGTCGAGCTATTCGCTGTATTGAGAATGCATTCTCAGTGCTTGGTGGATGGCTGTACAGCGCACTTTGTCAGCCAGAAAGATCACAAATAATTGTGACAGCGTGCTGGTTGCCTCTTAATTATTTAATGCGAAGAAGTCCGATTTAGTATAGTTCAATACAATGCCATCCAGGTGGCAAAGTAAATGTAGATTTCGGCGGCCTCTGTTTTGTCATGTCATGTGCGTACTCGATACTGAAAAACTCTTCTTATCTCAGTACCAATCTTAAAGTATTTCCGGTTATCACTTTTACGCAAAACGGTGGAAATGAAATTTGATAGACCTGTTCATATAAAAGTGAATGAAAAATGTGTTAAAAAGCATTTTTAACATTGAGTTTGTGAGCGTGTACCACCCACTTTTTGCGGTAGCCCCTATTTAACCCACCACTTTTATGTATTACAATACTATTTAAAGTTTCGTGTGAATGGTATTAGAGCTTCGGTTCAACCGAAGTTAACGTCTTTTATTGTTTTTTTTTTTTTTTGAAATTGAATGGTCGAATAAGTACCAGTTTGTGAATACAACTATTTAAGTAATGCAGTCTTTATGCTATGTTGGCCCTTCTTTATGTTAGCGTCAGGTCTCTTTCACGCGTTTATTTAAATACAATCTTCTATGGAGAATAATTGTGGTGATTTACTACTCTTTCATCAATTCGTTGCGGTGAATAGCAATAAGGGGTACATGTTCTAATGGACAGTTGGAATCGATGCTATAATGGGCAATAGTTGCCACTAAAATAAACCCAAACCTGGTGACTAGCTGAAATACCATCCTCCGGAATCAATTCACAAGATTTCTGTAATAAACTTTTTCTGTTATGAGAGCTCCATGATTGCGACTGGGTATTTCGTTACGATCACCTTATATATACCTATATTTACCCTATTGGAAGTGGGTATAAAAAATAACGTTATATCGAAATATAAGCAAGGATGTTCGAATTAGTTCGTAGGGTTTCCTAAGCCATGGCGTGACTAGTGCATTTTCAATATTCCACTTTCTAAAGTGTATTCCCCCATGTCTAACTTTGTGCCGGATAAAGAGTTTTTGCGGTAACTTCTACTTCTTCTACTTCATCACGCAAGTTTATGGAGAGCATGCTCTAGCTAAGCAAAAGTGTCGGAAGTGGTTTGCTCGATTCAAAAGTGGTGATTTTTAGCGGGAAGACAAGGTACGACTTGGGCAACCGAAAAAGTTCGAAGATGAAGTTCAGTCATCGATGAAAATACATAACGTATCAAGAATAAGCTGAATCATTAGAAGTTGACTTGTCAACTGTCCGCAAACGTCTCAAATCCATGGGAATTATCCAAAAACAGCCAAATTATATCCCATTCCAATTGAAACCGAGACGTATAAAGGCAATTTTTCATCCGTAAACAGCTATTTTAACGACAGAAAAGGTAGGCATTTTTGCATTGTATTGTGACTGGCGATAAAAAGATGATTCGCTCCGACTATCCCAAATGTAAAAAGTCATGGGTTGAGTAGGGCCAACCATCAATGTCAACGGTGAAACCAAATATCCATGCTTATGCTCTGTATACGGTATGATCTGCTTAGTGTGATCTACTAGGAGCTGCTCAAATCGTATGAATCGATTATGGAAATGCTTAATTGATGTGTTTGAGCCGCGCATTAAAGAAAAAACGACCTAAATATGGCGATAGACACGACAAAATAATTTTCCTTCACGATCAAATCATACATCGAAACGAGCATCGAAACGGGCAAATCGCTTCGTCTGATTATCACCTGATTCAATCTATGGCCTGTCTGAGGAACGATTCGTTTCTTATGAAGATTGAAAAAAATGGGTGGATTCTTGGATTGCTTCTAAAGACGAGTCATTGTCCAACGCGAAATCTCTATGCTACCAGAAATATGGGAAATATGGGAAATAGTTCTTGCACAATAAAAAATCAATTTTCGAAAAAAAAATCCTGTCAAACAACTGACAACTGACAAATACCATTTTCATGCCATGTGTAAATAGTAAAAAAAAATCAAAAATTGCCAATAAAATAAATCCAAAACTGATGACTAGCTCAAATACCACCTTCCGGAATCAATTCTGAAGACTTCCATGGCACACTTTTTGTGTTACGGGAGCTCCATTATTACGAACGGGTATTTCGATACTGTCATTTTATGTTTAACTGTTTTCTGTAGAGAGGGTGTAAACAATCACGATGTATCGGAACATCAACAATATTATACTGTGAGATCTTCAATGCCTTCTTTAATGTGTTGCAATATTTCTGTTAAACTAATATCACCACTATGTGTTTACATATATGGTAAAGAAAATGAGTTTGGTTTCGTTATACTGTTGTATTTGGATGCGAAAGAGCCAAAATAAGGCTCATGCTTCTTCTGCATAGACCTTCCAGAAAGTTTGCAGGGTATAAAATTAAGTTGGAACTCATTGTGACTCCAGTTGACTATATGATTTCACCAAACCAGATTATTTTAAATATATGACTGTTTTACTGTCTTTTCGAAATTATTTCTCAATATATTGCAATAAAATATCATAGCTCCACTAACTGCGGCGTATGAGTAATGTCATTGAAGATACAATTTCGCATTCAGTAACGATTTATAGCCACAAGTGAATATGTAAATTTCAATTCATAATTTTATATTGCACAATTTTACAAATGAACACAATTTTTTCCGACCAGTCTCTTGAAGTGTCATAAAATCCAATGCAAATGCTGTGAACAGCAAGTCGAAGGAGCTAATAAATTGATGAGGGCCAATTTGTCATAAGTCAAGCGAAAAATAACATACCAAAGGCCAAAGAGTCTAAACATTAGGTAATTGGCACTTTACTAAATGTTTACAAAATATTTTGGGCATATCAAAAACTGAACAAAAAAAAAAACAAGAAAAATCTTTAACTTCGGTTAAACCGAAGCTCTAATACCATTCACACTAAATATGAAATCATATTGTAAAATATAAACGTCGGGTGGGTTTATTTATGGGCCACTCCAAAAAGTGGGCGGTACACGTGAAGCGACCATCCATAAGAATCACATAAAGAGACTACCTCAAAAAATATAAGGACACGCTCATTTGTATATGTATATGAAGCAGCTGTTCATAAAAAGCCACCACGTTGAATTTGAAATTAATATTGACATTAATAAAGAAGTTTTTCACACAAAAAACACAAAAGAGGGCGGTGTGTTTGTATGGTGGCCATCTTAATTTTGATACTCTGTTTAACAGCAATAAAAAGAATTGTATGTGCCAATTTTCAATTGGATACCATACAAATTATCGCAAAAAAATGCGCAAATACATCCAGACAGATAGACAGACGGACATGGCTAGATCGACTCCTATCGTCGAGCTGATCAAGAATACATAAACTTTATGTGATGCCCCATTTAATGCTTTACAAACTTTCACACAAACTAATTATACACTTTCACACTATGTGTGTGAATGATGTATAAATTATTCGATTGTGAAATGAAAAGTTCAAGGAATTTTTAAATTTCAACATTCAAAATTCTGCTGTATACCCACATGCATATTATTTGCTGCGTGTAAAACTTGGAAGTTTGACAAATTTAATTCCATAAATAAATTCAGCTTAAAGTCACAAACGATTTAACCTTCATTTTAGATCCCATGTTTTTGCACAAAATGGGCATGAAAAGTCTGCGCATGGCAAAAGTCTGAGTTATCTTTAGGCTATTCGCTTAAACTGAATCAAGATAATCTGCCATAAATGCACTATCAACTATGCGGTTGACCCTTTTTGGATTATAAAGCTGGCTACTTATGTGATGTACTTAAAGACTTCACATTTCAGCTTAACTACTCGAATAGTCTTCAAAGCTACACCAATGGAAGCAATTGAAATTACGAGAAGGCTATTGTTGCTTCACTGCTGCTGTATGTGGCAGGACATTATGCTAATCATCTCATAAGGAGGTGCAATAAATTGTCCGCCATGCATTGAGCTACTTTAAAAACGGGTCAGCCTTTCTGCTGTTTCTATTTGTTATTTTGTTTTTATTTGCAAAATGCAAATCTAGTTTCTAACTAACAAGACTCAAATCAGTATACTTTTTAAAGCGACAGTTTAGATAATTTAATGTTTCATTAGTTTCTCAGAAAGTTTGTAATGCATTTGATCAGTTCGTCGAGACGACGCGACTAGTCTTGTCCGTATGTTCGTCTCAAATGTATGCGCATTTTTTCAAACTAATTTTGTAGCTATCTGGCTGAATATCATTATTTAAGCTTCTTTTGATGTTTATAAAGTTTATAAAGTATACATACAAAGTATCCATATAGATATGCCACGCCCCAAACAAACCCACCGCCATAAAACGAAACGACGTTTTTTATCTTTTCTTCTTTTTATACCATTCACACATAGTGTGAAATCAGTTTGTCTGAAAGTTTGTAACGAATTAAAGGAGGTATCGTAGACCCCATAAAGTTTATATATTCTTGATCAGCTAGACGGTAGACGCGTCGATCTAGCCCTGTCCGTCTCTCTGTTTATCCGTCTGTATGTTGTTGCGCATTTTTTGGGGACCAATTTTTATGCCATCCAGTTGAAATTTTGCACGTACACTTCTTTTTATTCCAATTTAATAGAGTGTCAAGATTGACCCGCCACGCCCACTTTTTGGGGAAGCTCCCATACAAACTCACCGCCCACTTTTGACTTTTTGTATTAAAAACATTTTTAATGAAGTCAATATCAACTTAATAATTGATATGGTAACATCTAGTCAAAATATGCTTGACATATATATTAATGGGTGGGACCCGCACACTGTTTGGGGTAGCCCCCATACAAACCTACTGCTGACTTTTGACTTTTTGTATGAAAACTTCTTTATTAAAGTCAATATTAGGTTGAAATGCAATGTGGTGCCTTTCTATGGTCTTCTGCCCCTTCTGCAAACGACCCCATCCCCCAAGCAGCGTGTTAGATCGGCGCAGCACCTGTCTGTTTTAATAGAATTATAAATGAAAGATTATATGTATATTGACCGTGACATACCTATTAAGACTTAATGAATGCTTACGTCCATAGTAAACCTCCATACCAAATTTCAATTTGATATGGTATTGTGAATTCAAAGTTTTCCAAACATAAACCATGAAATGATGGAAGTTAATGATGGAAGTAATTAGACTATTTTCCATACAAAAATGTAAAAGTTGGATGTGGGTTTGTATGGAAGCTTCACCCAAGAGTAAGCATGGCACAACATCTTATGGATTTTAAACATTTCCCGATGTCAAAACGTCGCTATTAGAGATGAGCTAGTCAGCGATTTTTGAGTTGCAGTGATTATCGTGACTGATACTTTGAAATCACCGTCATTTTCACCTGCTACTGCGACCACTGTTTAAATAAAAAGCAAATAAAACATGGCATGGCACAACATCTTATGGATTTTAAACATTTCCCGATGTCAAAACGTCGCTATTAGAGATGAGCTAGTCAGTGATTTTTGAGTTGCAGTGATTATCGTGACTGATACTTTGAAATCACCGTCATTTTCACCTGCTACTGCGATCATAAGAGGAGAGAGTTGGATATTGTCTCAAGCATTGGGCTCTCAACAGAACATCTTGAGAATTGAAGACGGAAGATGGTATTTCAGGAAATAATCGGCTTTTAATTTAGTTTAGTGCCAACTATTTCTGATTCCATTTCCGATTCCAAAAATTTACTGGATCATCTATTTTTCACATAGTTCTTCCCAAGATTGATCAAGTGCCGTACATTCACTACAGTTTTAACGACTAAGGCATCACTACATGAAACCGCATTGTTATGCTGAAAGAGTTGTGTTTAGATGTCGTTTTCTAGAGTGGATTGGATATAAAAAACCCAAGAAAATATCAGTAGGACACATTTCAGTGAAAGAAATCAGATGCTAGCAGTGCTTAAATAGCTATATTAAATATGAAGTACTCGCCTGTGAACACTACGTGAATGATACAAAACATCAGTTGACCGATAGTCAACTGCCTGTGACTTAATCACGGCGACTGAAAAATCCCTGATATCAGTTGCCACTGGATATTTCGATGGTTTTCACATTTCGATGATTGGATGCATCGATCAACAAACTAACTTCACTGGCTCAAGCACATAAGGTGCAAATACGTTAAGTGCAATTGCTTCGCATTTGGTATGCGCACAACTAAACTTATCCAATATAAAAACATTTCGAAAGATTTTTGACGCGCAATCGGCTGAACGAAAAATGTAGTTCTCGGAAATAACATGAAATGCCCAGACTCATTCGACTATACCAGTTTACAAAGCTAATTTATCAGCTTGAGGTTCGGTGGAATATACACTAATTTTTGGGGATTTTAAGTGTGCTTGTGTGGGACCTTTTCCCACTGTGTGCAAAATTAAAGTCTTGATGGCACAAATTACAAGTAACATGATCGCTGACTTATTTTTTTGATTTATTTATAAATGAATATTTAGTTTGTAAATCTGTGGTAAATATTCAATAACGTTTTTTTTTTTTTTGTTTTTTGGGTATCATTTTGACACTTTTATTTTTGCTTTTGAATTTCACAGTACTTTTGCATAGAGTGTCACATTTGAGCAGGAATAAAATATGCGTATACAAAACATAAAACACGAATACACATTTATTGCAAGGCATACATAGTTTTTCTTTCCTTCTTTCTTTATGTTAACACTCAACGCTAGTACAAAGAGAGAGAATATAAGTAAGCAGCTACAGGCAGTATGTATGCCATGCATACATGCGAGACATAAATGCACGACACACATACATTCTTTTTACTAACTACACTATACAACTCCTGTTTATACATCGAATAGGAAGAATATATGCTTCGTGTTTGTATATTCTTACTTATGTATATTCTTTCTCTTCGTACTAGTCTTGAGTGTTAATATAAAGAGAAAGAAGGTACGGAGAACGATATATATATGCATTATTGAATATAATAAGTGTATATTCGTGCGTTGTGTGAATTTTGAACTTTGTGTTTGGCATTTAATTTCAATGGTGTATTTAAACTAAATTTTACCTTTGGAAATAAAAAAAAAAATTACTCGCAGAATTCAGGAACATTAGCTCCGGTTTCGGGACGCCGGGATAATCGCTAAAATTTGGGGTGAGCCCCAAGTAAATGGAACAGATGGTCACACTACGTGTGTCAAATTAAATTCGTTTGCATTTATAATTTCTGTCCTGTCCATGTGGGAGAATCTGTTTCTACATATAACATATGCATTCATTAAGTGGTAATGAACTGTTGTTCTTAATTATTATATAATTTAATCAAATTCACATGTGGCGACAAGTGAAGCCAGTAGGTATCATTAAATGGTTATGGAATACACATCTACATACTCCAGAATATAAAATCAGCACATATATAACATATATAACATACTTTTGTACAACTGACATTCACTGATTTCAATTACAATCTGTTTAAATCACAGATATAGTACGTACACAACAGTATGTACTTGTATGTTCTTTAATTGAAGTTGAATCAATTTTCATATATATACTCACTGATTAAGATTATTGTAGGTATACGTATATCTTTATATATACAATACCTATGTCAGTGTTATGTCACTGTAATACTGGGTGTCTCAAAAGAAAGTTCACATTTGATTTGCTGATTGTGTGAACGC
Source organism: Leucophenga montana (assembly GCA_035044765.1). Taxonomy (NCBI): domain Eukaryota; kingdom Metazoa; phylum Arthropoda; class Insecta; order Diptera; family Drosophilidae; genus Leucophenga; species Leucophenga montana. The sequence goes on from JAWNNQ010001854.1 coordinate 17,586, forward strand.
AACTATTCCGAGGAGCGCGGGGGGTATGTCAATCGGTAGCCTAGCTTTTGGGAATTTAGTCGCTATGGCGCGTTTCTCAAGAGCGGCGGACCGTGCGTTGCGCGTACGTGAGTTTTACAAAAACGGTAATTCAACGTTTACCACCGTCTTGTTTTCGGATGAAGCTCATTTCCATCTTAATGGACACGTAAACAAGCAAAATTGCCGCTACTGGAGTGCAACCAATTCGAAACACAAACATAAGAAATCCCTACATTCGCCTAAAGTGACCGTATGGGCTGAGATGTTGGCGCGAGGAATTATCGGCCCTTACTTAGAATACCTGCGAGCCGTCATAGGAAATTTTAGTGCTCGATTAAATGAATGCCACGAATGCAACGGTTTACATTTGGACAATATCATTTTTAAGAAATAAATTCCCAAAGTGTGTATTTTAATATGTACTAAACATTTTTTCAATTAACTACTTTTTTATCGATTTTTTAAATGTGAACTTTCTTTTGAGACACCTTGTATATACAACGTTCAGTTCTTTCATATCAATTAATCTTTGTGGTTTATAGCAGTCAAAAGCTGTGTAAAATGCAGGTACGTATATACAATACAATTTAATTTTTAATTTAAAATATTAAACTCATCGAATTATTGGTTGGTTTTTATACGATTTACATATAGTATGAAATGGTATTACCAGTTTGTAACGCATTAAAGGAGGCATCGTAGACTCCATATATATATTCTTGATCAGCTCAAGAAGGCGAGTCGAAGGAGCCCTTATAATTCCAAAGAAATAAATAATAAAAAAAAACTTGTGGAGTCCATACTGTGGCCGTCTTGAGCTTTTTCAGCTCTTTCAGCTCTCATCAATCGTGACAAAACTCCATCCTTTCACGGATCTTTTTAGTTTTGGGTCAGGAAAAAGTCGCAGTTGGGGCCTAGTCCGGTAAATATGGTGGCTGAGGCATGATTACGGTGTTATGTGCGCAGGTAGGTATTTTTCGCATTGCTACACACAAAGGGCGCACAACTTCAAGAAAATATACTATATGGACCGTACGACCTTCTGACAAGAACTCATGGTTCACTGACCCGTTGTAATCGAAGAAAACAGTGTGCAAAACCTTCACATTTGTCCGAATTTGGCATGGTTTTTTCGGCCTTGGCTGTGGTGGCCGCTTGTATTGGGATGATTGGCCTACATAACCATGTATTCATGTTTCGCCACCAGTTATGACCCCTTTGAGCAAATCTGGATTGTCGTTGACGTCATTCAATAGCTTCTGAGCGATGCTCATGCAACGGTTATTTTGATCAAAATTTGGTCAATTTCGAAACAAAATTCAATGCCACATGTTTCATGCCCAAAACATCCGAAAAAGTTGCATGGCATGAGCTAACCGATATGCCAATATCCTCAGCAACTTCTCTAATAGTTGTTGACGTGTGGGTGCGTCCAGAGCGGGCATTGTCATTCACATCCTCTGGGTCTGCTGTGAGCTTGTACGAGTACCACTCATAAAAACTTTTTTGTCTCAAAATAGATCCGCCAAATGCCATATTCAAAATTTTAAGTGCGTTCCTTTTTTTTCACACAAAATTTAATAAATATTCTTTGATCCATTTTATCCATTTGATCTATTTTTTCTATAGTAATAAATCGACAAGCATACCAAAACACGTCTAACCTTTATATATGTCAAAAACAAACTAAAAATGCAAAATGGCTGATCACGCCAACATATGTTGGGAACATGTGTACATAAGAAAAAAAAAAATATAGAAAATCGAATATACGTAGCCAACAAAATTAGAAGTCACCTTATTTTAACACAACCTGTATACTTTCTGGGGTCTTTGATGCTTCCTTTAAGGGTTTACAAACATTATGACTAATTTGTAATACTATTCACACACATATAATTTTTAAAGAAAAACCATAACCGTCCTAGATACTTCAAACTTTTAATGTTATGCCGCAAATATTGTCACAAGTCACGCACACAATTGCACAAAAGTATATTGTTAGCTAACAATATTGCGCTTGGCAAATAGATGAGATACATGGTGTATGAGTAATCGTAAATGCCAACGACATTACCCATTACCATTAAACTGAATTATCTTAGTATGTAATTTAATTGCGCACTTTGCATGAGTGTTATCTTCTTGTAATATGTACGATATTTATTGAAGTTTGTCTATAATTTAAATCAAGCCATCGTTGCACACCACAGAATGCATATACTCGTAAAACTGCGATTTAGCGCTAGTATCAAAATGCACTGCATTTATACAGAGAAAGTAGAAGTTAGTTAAATATAGCCGTTTACTTTCGAATATTTTGTGCAGACTTCGAGGAAATCATTCAATTTCAATTAAAAGTAACAAATTGAAAATAATTAACTGAGCTTTATGCCCTTTGGACATCAGAGATTCACACCTTCGCACAGGGAACTTCAAATATAATCTAAATTATTAAAGCCAAACACCGATATACGCGACTTGAAAATTTTATCCAAATACGAATAATTGATCAGTTATTCAATATAAAGCGAAGCCCATCAAATCACAATGAATGCAGAAGTTACATTTATCTCGAATGTACAGAATTTCACAGCTTACTAATTTAATTGAATGTAATTTATTTGTATATCCTTTACTCATACTTGTGAAGGAGTATATTAGATTTAACTTGCAAATTGTATGTAATATAGTGATGGAATCGTTAGATGTCTGTCCTTCCACTCATCTGTCGCTCTCCGGTGCATATATCTCGGAGGCGATAAAAGCTAGAGATATCTACTTTTTGTTCCTTGGCCTCAAAAGGTACACCACCTTTGCACAAAATCAATTAAAATTTCAGAACAACTAATTTCAAGTTCCTGACTATCTATTCATGCGAATTTAGTGTTTAGACGATCCAATGAAATTCGAAATGAAATTTAATGCACAAGGTTTGCTACATAAAAAGAAAAAAAATTAAGTGCTAAAAATTCCGTTGCAATCCTGTATTTTTTGTCTGTCATTCGTGTGTATGAACACTAGTATAAAACTAGTATAAACACTCTATAAAATATAGAGCCACCAAACTGGAGTTTATAGATTTTACTTATAAATACTACACAGATCAAGTTTAGAAATTTTAGATGACCCACCCACAACGCCCATAATACGGCTACTTATTTTTAGCTAATATATATGGCCAGCGGTCGACTCAATCTATGATTTTTATGATTTTTATATACTATATTACTAGTAGGTCCCCGCGACGTTGTACGCGGCCCTCCTCTTTCCCCTGCAACTCCTTCCCCCTGTCATTACTTCCCCCTTCCCCAGCTTCCACATGCTCCTTCTTATTGAACTAAAAATAAATGGAAGGAAAATCTAAAAATCCAACCAAATTCTGTTTATCCAATCGCCACGAAACTTGATCAAACTCGGTTCGGTTTCGGAGTCTATAGGGAATACACCTACATACTTCCATTTTTATATATATAATAGATATCGTTTGTTGTTATTGCTGAGTATTTTTCCGCGCGCCAATCACATCAACTACAAAGAGATAGTCACCAAAATAATATCGAAGCGCATACTAAGTAAAAAACACTTAATTTCTCTATCTCAATCCCGCTCGCAGTATTGTCAACGTATAACTGGCTGGTCTGAAGCTATCGTTTAATATTTGTGTATCTACGTTTGTCTTTCATGTAAAGCCTATGTGCGTGTGTTTTTTATACCATTCACACATACTAGTCTGCCACAGAAATCTCTCTCAGCCCAATTCCGACCAAAATCACTTTCAAAGGTATCACAGAAATCTCTTTCAGACCGTTTGAAATCTCCAGCCTTTCGCTTGGTGAAATTGTTAATTGCATATATAAGCTTTTCAAATCAACTCTTCTTGATCAGCTCGACGAGACGCACCAATTTTTATGCTATCCAGTTAAAAATTGGCACATACACTTCTTTTTATTGCAGTTTATTAGAGTCACAGTCGGTACAAATACTGCCACCACAACAGTTGATCAGCTCGACATAGAAATATTGCCCGTCATCTACGATATTATACGCTGTGTCGAAAAAGATTCGCCGGAGAATAGCAGCAAACAAAAGATATTCGAATTGCAGAAACGCATTGACTCGGCCCGTTTGCAAATTAAACAGCTACCAGGCATCGATGTTAAGAAGGAGGAACAACAACAAAGCCTGGATCTGCCAGTTCAAATTGAAGCAGTAGATTATCAAAAAGTACAAGGGTACACAATTATAGCAGCGTATTTTGGGCGACGCCAGCAGCCAAAAAAACTTCTTTATTCAAGCAATTCTATATCTAATAAAAAATATAATTTTAGGCCAAACAGTACAACGCGAAATTTGATCATTGCCACCTATTTTCGGAAAACGAACGAACGAAACGAACTGTACGTGGCAGTATACGGTCAGCAGTACGATAAGACTGTTTTCTACAGCATAATTTTAATGTTATCACCTATCTGCGCCACTTACACCTCTTACACCACTTACACCTTTTACAGTGCAGTTGTTTTTAAATATATGCCATATTTTATATTCTAACTGAATAAGAAAATAATAACAAACAAAAAATTTATGAATGAATAAATAAAATGAAATAAAGAAATATTAAATTGATTTAATTTAATAAATAAATTGAATAAAACAATAACTTACCGAGCGGAAAAGAGATAATATACAATTGTAGTTTGTGAAAGCATGATAGCATATACACTGTGCAATCTCATTATATTCATTATTCCATTATTCGCTCTATTATTGTATTCTTTATTATTGTATTTTCATTTAAACATACGCACTCCCGAACTCGAATTGAAATATGATTTAAATGCATTTTATAATTGCAATATTTATTTGAGCATAGGTTTAAACTAAACTTTAACCCATTTTTATAAGTTGCACGTACATATACAACATTTTCACACTCACTAATTAGAAATTAGCAAATTAATTGAATAAACGCACTTGATTCACTGTTCTTTTCAATTTCGATCTCTCCCTCTTCTCCTTCTCAGTCGATAAACGATTTAACCTTGCGCCACTCAACTAACTGAACTCTGCTAATAAGCTGCACTTCATATCTATAAAAAAAAAACTAATTAATGAATAAGCGGCGACAGAGAGAGAGAGAGAGAGAGAGAGAGGTTAGAGAGCAGAGCGCCAAAAATTATCAAAAGTACGAAAAATATGACAAAAAAAAAACTAAACAAAAGCAATAAATATGCAAATGCTGAGCACGAAGGAATAATTGCAAAAAACTGAGCAAAGCAAGTGAATTAACAGTAAATTGAACGTATGTATGAGCAAATAAAAACCGTGTGACGAAAACATACTTGCAACTCACTAATCTTCTAATATCAATTTTGTTATACAAATATTTTTATCTTCCATATGTATTATTTGGAATTAACTTTAATACGTAATTGAGCGTTCGTCATGGTGTAATGCTATGCTTTCAATTAAGTAGAGATACGATTTGGATGTATTAAAAAAACTTACTAGCATGACGAACGCTTAATTGCATATTTCAATCAATTCCAACAATGTAATTAAAACATATAAATCTTTCGTCACAAAACTAATATACTACAAATGTTGTGAGTTGCAAGTAGACCTTCGTCACTGTGTTTTTACCACATACTTATACAATTCACACATGCTTATACAATTCATTAATGGTGAAATGGTTTTACCAGTTTGTCTAAAAGTTTATAACGCATTAAAAGAGCCATCGTAAGCCGATCTAGCTGTGTCCGTCTGTCTGTCTGGATATTGTTGCGCACTTTTTGGGCACCAATATTGAAGATATCAGGTTGTAAGTCGGCACATGAACTTTTTTTTATGAAAGTTTAACGGAGTATTCAAAATTGACATGTCACACCCACTTTTTAAGGTAGCCACCATACAAACCAACCACCCACTTTCGACTTTTTGACAATTCTACTGCTACTTCTTCGCAAGAAGCATTCAATTAGTTTGCACAATTTTTTCAATCAGTTTACTCGTCTACTAGCTACCCCCTTAGCGAAGTTTATGTTTCAAATGGTTATGCGCATAATATACCAAACCCCACTATCTCTAAAGATTCGCTACTTAAACATTTACTTCTATTCAAAATTAAATATTCTTGTGGTCCTGATAATGTTCCTTCAGCTGTACTTAAAAAGTGTGTATTTTCACTTTGTGATCCTTTACTACACCTTTTTCAACTATTTGTTTTAGAATGCACAGTACTTAAAATTTGGAAGGAATCTTTTATAATTTATCTTCATAAAAAAGGCTGTATATGGGATATATCTAATTATAGAGGTATTGCAAAGTTATGCGCAATTCATAAACTTTTTGAAAAGGTAATTACCGATCAACTACAATTTTACTGTAAGCCTCTTTTTTCTTCTGCACAGCATGGTTTTCTTAGATATAGATCAGTTTCTACTAATCTGTTGGAACTTACGACATTGGTTAACAAAGGCTTTATTAATGGTATACAGACGGACGTTATTTACACCGATTTTAGTAAGGCTTTTGATTGTGTTAATCATCGAATTTTAGTTTACAAACTTGAATGTTTAGGTTTTCCTCAAGCTTTAGTCAAATGGATCACATCCTATTTGGATTCCCGTTCACAATGTGTAGTATTTGATAACAACTTATCTCACAGAATTGATGTCATTTCAGGTGTACCTCAGGGTAGTCACCTTGGACCCCTTCTATTTATACTGTTCATTAATGATTTGCCTGATAACATATCTTACTGCCATACACTGATGTACGCAGATGATGTTAAGTTATGTTTGAGTTACAATGGTGCTGAGGGCCATGACTTCATAACTGGTGTCGTCGTATTGGCCTAATGCTAAATTGCGATAAATGCAAAGTAATGACTTTCTTTCGCACAATACCTATTTTATCTGTATTCCTTATCGAAAGCTCTGCGCTGGTGCGTGTATTTTCAATTAATGACCTTGGCATTCTTTTTGACACAAAACTTTTGTTCTCTTCTCACATTGATATTATTTGTAATAAGGCAATGGGTTTGCTTGGCTTTATCAAACGATGGTCGAAGGAATTTAATGATCCTTACGTTACGAAACTTTTATTCACTGCATTGGTCCGCCCAATACTTGAATATGCTTGTTGTATTTGGAATCCGCAATACTCAGTTTATAAGGTACAGTTAGAATCTGTTCAAAAGCAGTTTAATTTGGGATGGAATCCTAGTATAAATTTACCGCCTTATACACATCGATTAAACTTAATCAATCTGCCTACACTAGAAAAACGTAGAAATATACTTGGTGCTTTATTCATCCAGAAACTTATCTTCGGTGATATTTATTCACTCTATTTCTCTATTCCTTCAAGAATTACTAGATAGTTCTCATTGTTCCACCTATACACGTGTACAACTAATTATGCATGCAACGATCCGTTTCGCGTATTATGTTCTACATATAACAGATGTTATAACTTCAATTTAATCTCTCCAGGTCTCCCTATAAATTCTGTTCGTAATGCATTAAATAATTATAACTTTTACGTTTTTTCTTGTTTTTTTTTTTTTTATTGTATGAGAGACGACTGTTTAAACCATTTACGCCCAAATTATTGAAAAGATTTTTATAGAATTTTGATTATGCACATCTACAAATGAATACCTTTCAAATTGTATATTTCTTTTATCAAAATCGGTTGTATACTGTGAGCGTAGCAGCCGTCACAAAATAGTGCAATACTTACCTATTAATATATAGATATTTCAGCCGATTGGATTAATTAATTACAATAAATGGAACACTGAACCAGAAAAAACGAGAACTTCGTCGAAACCGAATTTTTAATAACATTCACACGAGTTCAAGCTATGAACTTAGCAGGTGTAAAAAAAAATATATGCAAACATTTAACAACCGGAACGTAGGCTGTAAATCTGTTAGGGTCTGTTAAGTGTGAGTGACACACCCCTTGCTAATTATGCGAAGCGATCGTCCATGTCAAATGTCAAATTGATTTGACCTGAAATGAAAAAGTTTTACATGGATAATCCCAATAGTGGGTAGTGGGTTTGTATGGGCGCTACGCCTAAAAAGAGGAAATCACACCTTTTTCTCTAAATAAAATGCCAACATATTCAATTTTAAGTTGATATTAAATGTAATAAGATGTTAGGAAGAAGAAGGGGTTGGTTTTCAGCAAATAAATAAACATTTTTATAAATTTAAATTATATAATAAAATGAGCTAAATATTTAAATCCTAAGACACAGTTACGAAGAAAATACATTAAACTAGCACATAAACAAGGTTTTACCTTATGATTTGAAGAGTTTATATATGCAATCAACAATTTCACCTAGCGAATGGCTGGAGATTTCAAACGGTCTCAAAGAGATTTCTGTCACATCCTAGTATGTGTGAATGGTATAAAAATTGGGTGAGAGTAAACGCCGCCATAGTAGAAAAAAACGAGACAATCCATGAATATAATATGCACGTTTGCCGTCCAAATGTTAATAAAAAATTTCAATTTTAGTTGTTTTCTTTTTGCTTTGGTTTGTTATCAAAATTGTGAAGTCAAGTTGGCAGCTCTCTTTGTAATATATATAATGGGTGGTCGAACTAGGCAATATGTTTATATGCTTAATAACAGTAGTGACATTGAGAACTAGGATATAGAGTGAGAAAAATGAGCTATTGAGATATAAGCAAGTCGTGAAAATGGCTCTTAAAGTTTCACCCTTAGTTGGAGCATACGAACGGATGGACATTTCATATTTTCTTTTACAATATAGTTATTAGTTGGGCTATACAATTTGTCGATAAATCGTGTGAAGTTTATTATAGCTTCAGTTTCAGTGAAATTTACATTTTTCCTTGTTCACCAAAACTGCTACAATATGATTAGTTGATTGCGTCATTAGCAACAGATAAAAGTAACTCATCAGCGTATGCAAATCTCAAACACGTGTAAGCTTAAAACTGAATACTATACAAATTGATTTCACACACAAGCAGTTCAAATAAAAAATACATCACACTGGCCCACATGACACGCCTCATATACGAGTACGCTTACGATTAGAAGTTTTTTCTTAACGCCCTTTTGCTTAAGATTTTTTGATTAGGGCGAGGAATCCCACAAAAACCATCATTGTGCTTAGTTTCATTATCATTTCTATGTTTTGGTCATTGACATCAACACTCTTTTTTTTTTTTTTTTTGTCAAAGCCTGTCCCCCTATATGCAATCAATTTCATTTTGTTTGGCTTACATCTCTTCACTAGCAGCCATATAATTTCAAGCAGATATTGTGCTGACTTATCCAAACTTTGACTGCTGTTTTCTTGAATTTTCATTTCTTTTTCTTTTCTTTTCATTTCTTTCATTTTATATTTTTTTTCGATTTTCGCTTTAGAAATCCTTTTCAATTTGCGCAGTTGTTCAATTTGACACCTGGAAATTTAAGTCGACTTTTTCCTCTTCCTTCTTAGGAAGAGGATGTAATTGCATATGTGCATTTAGAGTTTAGCTTTCAGCCAAGAACAAAAATTTCAGAGAATATTTATTCTGTTTTGCGAGTATGCAATAATTTCATATCATCTCTTTGAACAACTAGTGTCGAAAAATTCTTCAATATAAGAAAGTTGTGAAAACTAAACTTACATTTAGAAAAACAACGCACCTTTGCTTCAGTTCGAAAATTAACTGTAATCACCCATTGAATAAATTTGCTAAATAGGCATTTCACTTCAAATAGCCAGTAGGAATGGTCACTTTACATATACAGGATGTTCCATTTTCCGACGGGGATTAAACTGTCAAAAATTGGTCATATCTGCCGACGCTACTGTCACTTATGCTCAGTTTGGTTTGACATTTTGTTATGAATAAACTAACGCCAGAACAACGCTTGCCAATTGTGCAATTTTATTTCGGGAATGGTGGTTCAGTTCGGGAATGTAACCATACGCTTCGTCCGTTTTACTGTCGACGTAATCGTCCATCCGAGCTAGGATGATATATTGATATAGATAACATCGCGATATTGAATTCGATATTTGGGTCGAAAAATATCTATAATATCGATATTGAAACAATAAATTTATGCTTTGAACGATTTTTAAAAGGATTTTCGAATGCCTAGTAATGCTGAATGACAACAGATTAATAATTAAAAAGAGAAAAGTTGCAGTCGAGTGTGTTCGACTGCAATAAATCCTGTCCCTAAATGTGGGTGGAACACGTAAAGTATCCGTTCATTAATGTTGGTTTTAATAAATTGGTTTCTCATTTACCTTAAAAGCGTGCATGGCATACCGACCAGGTAGCGTGAACGATTGACGGCCTCAGAGAGTCTCCCTACTGGGTATTACAGACACACATCCAACCATATTCACGAACGTCTAGATAGACTTGGTTTGGCGAACTGATCATTTGATCATAGGTATCGGTTTCTTATACATTCTTATAGCATAAATCGGTAGCTACCATTCAGTTCATCTATTTTGACAATCTTATTATAGTCAAAATTACTATTAATTTGATTTCTTTGATATTATCAACAAAAAATATCGATATTGACAATATTGTATCATATCGATACGATATTGACATCCCTAATCCGAGCGACTAATTCGATTAACAGTATGTCGGTCTCGCACCACGTATACTCTTACTATTACACATCCGCAAAGACGTCGCACAGTGCGCACCGAAGGAACAATTGGTGCTGCACAGCGCTGTATTGAGGAGGACCCAAATGAATCGAACCGCCCTCGCGCGTAGGCATTGGAGCTGTGTGAATCTACTTTATGGAAAATTTTACATAAATATCTCGGCTTGCAACCTTATAAGAACCAGATGGTGCACGAATTAAAGCCGAATGACCATCGCTTGTGCCGTACGTTTGGTCAATGGGAAAAAAACTAACTGCAAGTTAGCCTACTGCTTTATTGAAAAATTCTGTTCAGTGCTTCTGGGCTCATTTTTGACTCAATGGAATTGTCACTAAGTAAAATTTCCGCATTTGGAGTGAAGAAAATCAACTAGAGAGTCTCGATTAATGCACAAAAAATCACTGTTTCGTACGCTTTATGGGCCGATGGAATCACTGGTTCTTATTTCTTTAAAAATGATGGCAGCGGGAATGTTATCGTCAACTGCGACCGCAATGATTAGCGATTATTTCATGCCTGAATTGAATGGGATGTTTATTGAAGATATGGGGAACGGCGCCACAGAGGACCGACCATAGCGAACAGATAGACAGACATACTGACACACACACAGACACACGGACATGTCTAGATCGACTCGTTTTGTCATGCTGATCACGAATATATATACTTTATGAGGTCTCCGATGCTTCCTTAGATATATTACAGCAGCTCAACAAACCCAATATAACCTTATTACAAACATATTTTGTACATGGAAATGTAATTGAAAATCAAAAGTCATTTCATACTGCTGATGGTGATATCTTTAAGTAATTCAATACATATTAATTATGGAAAACGCAGCAGTCAATGTCAGCGTTTTGCAAGGTCACTTGTATTGTTCTAACTTCGACATCTTTAGCTTGATGCATCCTTGTGCAAATAAGGCGATGAAATTGCATTCACATCACGTCAGCTGCACAAAAGATTCAGTAAATAAATGTTCGACAGCATTTTTATACCCTGCATGCCAACAGAATCGTTGAAACGGTTTACACTGTCAGGGGCGGATCCAGAACGATCTCTTGCAGAGACTCTCTACTAACAAACAGTGAAAAAAAAGGAAAACGACACATTAACAATAATAAAAGAAACTCGTAATAATGTAGCAGTCGTGTGACTGCGAAATACCCTGAACCCTTGCTAATGTAGACATATGCAGACTTCAAATTTTTGAATCACAAAAAAAATCCTCTTTTTTTTAACTACAAATTCAAAATAATTAAATTAATTAAAAAGGATAACACAACAAAACAAAAGAAAAGAAAATAAACACTTTTTCGGCTACACGGCCTTGAAAAGTGTACTTTTACGTGTCAAATGAGCGTATTATGGGCGTAGTGGGCGTGACATCTACAACATTTAATATACGACATTTGTGTATGTTCAAGGAGAATCTAAATGTTCAAGTCGCTAACGCACTTAAGGATCTTCCTTAAAATAGTCAATGAATTGAATATATACTGATACTTTGTATTAGTGCTCAAAATTTTGCGATAAATGGTTATTTCTATAATTTTGACGAAGGCATTTTTATGTCAACATACAGTTTTTTAACCATCATAGTTGCATTTAAAAATATTCGGTGGAAATGATTATCTACTTCGCTACATTGCACTTCTCGAAACTAATGATGCCATGACTGCCCACGACTTCACAAAGTCCTCTGTTTCTATTTGAAGAATCACACTAAGCAGCAAAGTAGGTGACAAAATATCACTAAGGTAATATAATCCAACGATGAAATAGTAATTGCAAATTAATGTTACCATTTTCAATGATTTTAATGCAGTGGATTTGTCTCTCCACTGACCAATTCTCATTATATTTTTAAAATCGAACACCTTGAACTTGGAATAGACATTTCTTACAGCATACCCCTAACACTGGGTGTGATACACATCTTGCTAATTATGCGAAGCCACCATATCAAATTTCAAGGTGATTTTGACTGAAATGAAAAAGTATTTCATGAAAAGTCCAAAAGTTGGTGATGGGTTTGTATTGGGGCTACCGTAAAAAGAGAAAATTACACTTTTTTCTCTATACTATGTGCAGCGTTATTATTATTATTATTATTATTATTATTATTATTGTTATTATTGTAGGACATAATCTAAAAACTGCGAGTCTTATTATAAGTGCTTCCTGCACTAGTTTGGACTTGACGGAGTTTGAGCTTAATGCTTTTACACTGTGCACATCTAATTATAGCACACAGCTCAGCTTGAAATATAATAGTATATTAAGGACTCCCAGTGGTTTAATCTGAGGCCTACGAATCCTACACCAGTTCCTTCTATCGTCAAAGATCCATCGTATACCACTTAATCGCATGTAGATTTAACGCATATGACTTTTCCGCCGTCCAAGTCTTCTTATCGGACCATTTGATGGTGAAGTTGCGATTGAAAACATTCCTCCTTGTCACCTCATCCCTTGGCGTGGGTACTAGTGTTTCTCCCCGTGTCCATGTAGAAAGACGTTTCTAACAGTAAATTTCTGTCAACTAACATTTTCAGGAGTGTTTCCATAGTTTTATGCTGAATTTCTAGATGCAGTGCAGATGCAGATCTAGAATTTGCTTCCAACGCAGTGGTTGGGCATGTGCGCATTGCGCCAATGATGCATATACATGCTAGTCTTTGTAGGGAGTTTAATTCCCTCGTGACTGTGATTTGTTTCGCCATCTCTCCCCATGCGACTATGCCATATAGTAACATCGGCTTTACTACCATGTTATATAGCCAGAGCATGGTTTATGGATTGCATCCCCACGATTTTCCGGACAACTTCCTGCACACAAGTATTGTCTTGGTGCATTTTCGTACAGATTCTCTGTGTGCTTTTTCCATAGAAGTTTACTGACTAAAGTTAGTCCTACGTATTTAACTTCCTTGCTAACCATTACTGCTACCTCTCCGAGTATGATTTCCTTTAGTATAGGCACCTTCCTAGTAAATGGTACAATGACTGTTTTGGTGGGGTTAATGTTGAGTCCCACCTCCCTGCACCAGTCCTGTGCATGTGCAGCGTTATATGAAGTTTATATTGACTGTAATAAGAAAGGTTTTCATACAAAATCCCAAAAGAGGACGATAAGTTTGTATGGGGGCTGTCTCTAATAATGGGCGAGACGACTCCCTTAACATTATTTCGATATTTACTGCAACGCATAATTTTACTCGCGAAATTCGTTATAATCTGAACTATGTTAATACAAATCAATTTCAAAATATTACGAGGATTTCGTCAATTGAGAAACTATATAAATTAACTTTGCTATACTGTACAAATATTAAAGGTTATGGACCGCAAATTATTAAATTACAGATACCCAAGTTCAAAAAAAAAACAAAAATCCATCTATTGATTAAAGAAATTTAAGCATAAGAATTTATAAAATACTGTTTTGGTTGTTTAAATAGAATAGTTTTCAGAAACGTAAAGTAAATTGTTTACCAAATAGTTGCATTGAACTCAACTTATTTTACTACAAATCATTTTTTTGTAAAAAACATGACAAATATTTTGCGTGCCATAAATTTAACATAAATTGCAAGCTTTTTGCTTGTATGGTTCATTGACTGACTTTTGCGAAATTTATTGGCACTTTTCATACATTCAACTTGTCTGTCACAAATTGACTTGGTTTCGATTGAAATAATATCATCAACATAAACAAAATCATGGTTAAATTGGAAAAGAATTAAGTTGGCTCTTGTCGAAATGCAAATGGAAATATTTTACTTATACTTTAAGTAGGTGCATGCAACTACTAGTATTGTATAACTATTTCACATAACAAATTCGCGCAACGTGGGAAAATTATTAATATAAGCCACTTCAAATGGAACATTTTGGTAGCAAAATACTATTATTTTGCGACCATGTGGAACTTATATTAAAAATAGTGAGACCGAATGTTCAAAAGTAAAAAAAAACAATAATAAACAAATAAATGCGCTAAAAAATGTAGAAAAGAGGTAGACTTCTTAAAACTATTCACACTTTTGTAGTTATCGTGACTTTACTAAAAACTTGTGTGGAATACCTCCAGGAACATGAGAGTGCAAGCGGAAAGCAAAATTTTTTAATAACGGCTTCATTATACAATAAATATAGTTGAGGTGCTCGACTATACTACAGTGGTTCACAGTAGAGTTGTGAGCGATATTTAACTACCTGTGATTCAATCACGGCTATTGATGCAATATATCAGTTGAGCGATAGACAGTGATTCAATCACGGCAACTGAAAATCACGAATTACGAATATTAGTTGAATATCAGATGATGATATGCATGATATATGACTCATACGACATGAATCACAGTAGCACTAGTAAGAAATATATGATACTCAATCAGTGACCTTTACAATATCGAGTAGCAACTGATATTCGTGATTTTTCAGTCGACATAATTGAATCACAGGTAGTGTGAAATATCTCACTACTCTAGTATCAAGTTTACAACTGCCTTGAGTCTATTTGACAGTGTACCCTACTATTTGTTGTTTCTGACTTGATTTTTTTATTATTGAAACTTTTGGGCCAAATTATTTTATAGTAACTTTGAGTTAAATATTTTTGTTATACCCTCAAAAAACTCAAAGCTTCCAAGGTTGGCTTCTAACACCAAACAGGCCCAAACAACAACGCTTCCGCTACGATGTTTAACTTCAACTTTTAAATTGTCTTTTTTTTTTTTTTGCTTAGTATTTCGTTTTCGCCAAATGGTTTTTGACAGATGCAAATCAGTATTGTTGGTTTTGGAAGGAGAGGCAAGGGGAAGGGCAGAACGACGTCTGCTAGGGTACAGCTATGCAGACATCAACAGGCACGAAGTCAAAACGAACAAGCGAAATAATAAAATGAATACGAAGCACGAAGGCAGCAGCTCATTTTAACCTAGTCTATTTTTTTTATTTTTTTTTATTTTATTTTATTTACAATCTATCTGGGGATAATAAGTAAATTTTATAAGCGAGGATAATTACAGAGTATTTTTACATGTTGGCATATGAACTACCACTCTTGGCCTAAAGGGAAGGTCGAGTGGATGATGTCTTTTCAGTCTATTGTCGAGCAGGTTTACGGCCAATGGGTTGCCGTGTCGAGCAAGTCTGTCTTAGAGCTTCTGGATGAATCTTTTCACTTCTTCAGTGACACTTGGAATGCCAAGGTCTTTATGGATCACCGGATTCTTAACGTAATATGGTGCTTTGACCAATCTTCGCAAAGTAATGTTTTGAAGTCGTTGTAGTATTTCAATGTTGGATGTTGAGGCTGTGCCCCACAGCTGAATTCCATAAGTCCATATGGTTTTGAGTAAGGCCTTATAGATCAGGACTTTATTTCTCAGATTCAGTTGAGATCTGTAGCCGAGCAACCAGTTCATCTGCCGGAGTTTCAGACAAAGCTGTTTTCTTTTAGATTTGATGTGCTCTCACCAGGCTAGTCTCCTGTCGAGGGTTAAGCCAAGGTATTTTACATTTCTCACAGTACATTTCTCTCAGGCTGACCTCTGGGCAAGTTTTTGATCTGGTAGCAAATGTAATATGCGCAGACTTGCCTCGATTGACGACGATGTTCCATCTTTGTAGCCATGGTTCCATACTTAAAAGTTGCGATTGCAAGATTGCTGACGCTTCTGCATAATTCGTTGAAGTGGCTAGAAACGCTGTCATCTGCGCATGTGGCGATCACGAAGTCTTCGCTTTCAAGCACGGGAATGTCTGCAGTGTAAAGAGCATAAAGAATGGTACCTAACACGCTTCCCTGAGGGACGCCTGCGTTTACTTCGTAGACTTCGGATTCAGTCCATTCGCATCTCACGTAGAATAGACGCCTATGTAAATAGGACCTTAGCAGCAGGTAGAATTTGGCTGGTAACATGGTCTTAAGCTTGTAAAGCAAGCCTAAATGCCAAACACGATCAAAGTCCGGTTTAATATCAAGAAAAGCTGCAGAACAGTACTTCCTGTCTCCAAAGGAGCTCAATATCGTTTGTGCTATTCTGTGGCACTGCTCCGAGGTTCCATGCTGACTCCTAAAACCAAATTGGTGCTGGAAGTTGCCGTCTTCCAGCACTGGTAATAATCTGAATATCTTGGACAGTACCACCAGTAGGCTGATGGGTCGGTAGGAGGCGGGATCCTGTTCAGGTTTGGGAATCATGATGATCTCCACACACTTCCATTGTGAAAGGAAGTGATGGAGCCTAATGATACCATTATAGATGGCCTAGTCTATTGTAATCAGTTTTCATCAATGTTTCCTTATGACGTTATCACGTAAAATTATAGTCCATACACAGACAACCATTTTTATTATTAACTTAATATTAGGTGTATACGCAATGTGGTTCCTTTTTTATCGACAGCCGATTAACATAAATAGACTAATAGGCATGTCCCGCCCAGTTTTTGAGGTAGCCTCCACACAAACCCGCCGCTCACTTTTTACTTTTTGTATAAAAACACTTATTTATTTAAATCAATATTAGCTACAAAGACGATTTAGTGGATTTTAGCGGACAGCCGCTTCATATACATATACAATTGGGTGTGTCCCGCCCACTTTTTGAGGTAGTCGCATACAAACCCACCTCTAACTTTTATGCATTTGTATGTAAAACTTCATACACATATACTAGTGGTAGCCCCTTTTCAACCACACCAACGCCCGCCCACGTTTGTGAGTTACAATACGATTTAAAATTTCGTGTGAATAGCATTAGAGCTTCAGTTCAACCGAAGTTAAAGTTTTTTCTTGTTTTATATTTGTTCTATTTATCAAATTTTAAATAAAATAAGGAGTGTACCACAGATAAAGGGAATGATTAAATTTTGAATGTATCTGGGAATCATTGAGGCATTGAATTAAACATTTTTTAATCATTCCTTTTGAAAAAAAAATGTATTAAATCTAAATTTTAAGCTATGGTACCACCTAAAGTAATGCTTGTTTTGTAATGTCAGGTTAAGAGCATTTTCGAACAATTTGACAGTAATTAAAAAAGTTTTTAAATTGTTTGAGCATAATGTGCATTCTTACTTCAATAGAAAATTGTTTGGTCCTATTGAGATTACTTTTATAAATCTTCGTACAAAATGGCTGTCGACACAAAGAATTTGTTTCTCAGTCTCGTACTCAGAAATATTTACAACTTGCAAACAACTTGCAGACATCAACTTCTTTTTAATGCAAAAGTTAAAGTTGTTTCACGTTTAAAAGTCAAACCACATACTAAATATGTATAGTACTATATGTATATGTATTAGGTATAGTTCATGAAATTTAACTCAACTCTCGAAAATTGTTTGTAAGTTTTTTTCTTTCGTTTTATATTGTATACCGCCAAATAAACATTTGGCTAAAGCAATCGTTATCCTTATTGGTTGAACAAACTGCAATTGTTGCTTGTTTTGACAGGATTTCGGATTTCGTCTGTAGCTGTTTGTCTTCTGACTAAAAATAGACCAAAATGCAGTGAAATGCTTCTTTTGACCTGTTTCATTGCCTTCACTTGATGGTTCTTTGTAGCTCATTCAATATTGAAGTACTAAGTCTCGCACATTGTGTACACACCATGATGTTAGCAAAGCGTGTGAAAGGAAATTCTTTCAATAAATTATTAATTTTATTTCGTTTTCTGTATATATTGTAATAATATATTGTTATCTTTATACATTTGTGTGTATTAAAACTGAAAGCAGAGCACACTTTTTTATTTTTACTTAATACAGGTAGTGTAGAAAGTAGTGAGCGAGACACGCCCATTAGTATATGTTTGTGAAACGACCACCATATCGAATTTCAAGCTTAAATAAAAAAGTTTTTCATACAATGGCAAAAATATGTGGGTTTCTCATAGGGGCTACCCCAAGCGTGACATGTACATATAGAGCAGCTGTCCATAATTTTCAAGCTGATATTGACCAAAATAACAAAGTTTTTTATACAAAAAGTCAAAAATGACGTGACTACCACCCACCGAGCAATGCAGATACTGTTGCGGGGAAGGAAAAACCATGGAGCATGTAATAGCCCGCAATTGAGCACATTATATTTTGTATATTCTAAGTGTACATATTTTCACTGGGTATATTTGAAATCGTTGATTTATAATTTTTGGTTTTGTAGGTTTTAAAACCAATCTCATCCCCATAGGAAAAGTTACATTTACGCTACTGATTCAACCAAAAAATTACATAACCTAAGTCAACTTTCCAAGTGTGTTAAAATTGCTTAAAACCAGAATAATTTGCAGACTAGATCAGATCTGTTCCGGCTTACGCTTTCGTAAGATTTTGCGAATGTGAATTCGGCAAAATTGTAAATTTTTCACTTTTGGAAGGACTTTGTAATTTTAATTTTGCTCAATGCAAATGAATACAAATTACAAAATCCTCCCCAAAGTGTAAATTTTCAATTTCGAAAACCAAAACAGACCAGACCAGGGTTGTACGGCTATATAAACTACATAGATAAATAAATAGGCAAGCACAAATCATTCACACTAGGGATGAGAAAGTCAGTGATTTTTCAGTAGAGCACCATTTAAGAAAATTCTCTCCAGAAATTCGCACTGCAAACAGAATTTTGACAACACCAAGTGTTTGAAAGCATTTTCTGGACAATCTGTATTGTGGATATTTTTATTATTAGTTGCTTTAAAGACAAGAGGTCGAATTTCGAACACTGGGAGAACTGTAGTTTCAATAATTACGAATTTTTAAAAATGCAAAAACTTTTACGCATATGGGAATATTGTATTTGATTATATTTGTTGTGCACCTTACAAATTCCTCGAATATCATATTACTTAGGAAGTGCTTAAAAGTTTTGATTGCATTAATTTTTTAGTTATTTTCTTTATCAAATCGAACTTTGTATTAATACAAAATCAATGATAAATTTTCTACAAAATTGTTAATTGACTCTTCCCTATGTTTTCCATACTTTACTGGTATAGTGCGGACTTACAAAAACTTATCTAATTAGCATTGATATTCTCATCGGTCTTAAATAAACTTTGCGGCAGTTAAAACGTCGAAACTCGAGCACATCTGCTTCTAATGTTTGCTTCTTTCATTAATTCTTTGTCTGTGAATTGTTAACTTTTCAAATTATTGCCAACTAATTTCTGCAGCTTGACTTGAGCTAATAATTTTTATTACATAGTTACAGTGGCGTTGAGCATTGCCCAGTAGAGATATAGATGATCTCACTATAACTCCTGAGTTGAGCCTATATTAAAACAACGCGACATATCATCCTATATGGGCCACAATTAGGTATATATCATAACCATGAAGATTCCCAGCTTGTCTCTACGAGATTATTGATTAAGCTAACAATCAAAATCTCCGAGTAGTAACTGACTAGATATACAATAGCCTTCATCAAAACATATTATCTGGTATTGGGTTGTGTAATTATCCAGAACAATCTTCTGATATATCTGAAAGATTTGAAAATGTTCCCTTACCAAGTGCAGACAGTGCATCAGCTGTTAGCTGTTGATCGCAAGAGTGATGGAAAATGCCATAAAACGGGCCCGTATGGTCTTCAACTATGGCGGCGGCCACTTGACCGATATCACTTTCCCTATTTGATGGAATAAATTCTAATGGATTAAATAAACAAACTTCATAAGCAGAACCAAAATTTTTCATTATAAGGGAAACATCGAGTGATTTCTTTTGCCTCACCTTGTATATGTATATGTTGTCCACTAAAATCCACCTCGAATTTCAAGCTAATATTGATTTACATAAAGAATTGTTTCAATTGGTTTGTATGGGGGCATCCCCAAAAAGTGGCGGGTCTCGCCCATTAATATATATGTGAAGCGTCCGTAAATTAGAAGCTACCATTATCAATTATTAAGTTGATATTGACCACAATAAAAAAGTTTTTCTCACAAAAATTCAAAAATGGGCAGTGGGTTTGTATGGGGATGTGGCGTGGCGGGTCAATTCTGATACTCTATTAAACTGCAACAAAAAGAAATTTATGTGCCAATTATCAACTGGATAGCGTAAAAATTGGTCCCCAAAAAATGCACAACAATATACAGACAGACGGAGAGACAGACGGACATGGCTAGATCGATTCGTCTCGTCGAGATCAAGAATATATATACTTTATGGGGTGAATGGTATACAAAAAAAAAAAAACAATTAAAACAAAACAATTTTTTTGTAGCTCTTTTGTACTCAACTTTAAGAGGGTTAAATTTAAGAATTCCGGCCCCATCGTAGAACCAAAAATTTGTACTTGGCTAAAAAAAAACCAGTTCTCACTCATTTTTCCTACCACTGTGGATTATGTACGGAAATCCTGTTTTGTTAGTGAATGAGCGTGGATCTTGGACTAAAAGACTCTTGGCCCAGTGACTTTTGAGCCAAGAGTCTTTTAGTCCAAGATCAAAAAAGAAAAAAATAGCAACAAAAAACAAAAAACAACAAAAAACATAAAAAGAACAAATAAAAACCATACAAAAAAACTTGTTTTTACTTTTTGAATCCTTTTGTACTCAAATCAATCCAATTTTTTCTTAAATCAAACTTAGAAAAGCTTGAAGATGGATAAATTTAAGAATGTTGGGTTTGGAAAAAAGTGGAGTGTTCAATCCTCCACCCCTTAACAGCAATTTTGTTCAGTACAAAAAATGTTGTTCCCTTAATTTTCTTAATCTTATTATTAGGCAGAAAAAGTAGCAATTCAGCATATAAAATTGTTAATAGGGTATGGTATCTTCTTTTCTCTTATTTTTTCACGATTTGTTTTTTCTTCTAGTAGAGTTCCCCCTCAAGAGTAATACAGTTCCACTTTAAGAGAGCATCTGAATCCGCCCCTGCCTTATTACGAAAAATATTAACGCTACAAAGTTTCTCGCAGCATGAAAATCATTCAGTTGGAATGCTTTAGTTAAATTTCAGAACTACTTTTGAATTGAAAATGGCAAGAAGCAACACAACATTTCTTTTTTAACATCGAAACTATTCACACTTCCTTTAATTTTTGCATAAATCAGTTTAAATCGAAAAATTTTCCAATTAAAAAACAAATTCGTTACAACTCAGCGGCATCGAAGAAAGTGTTGCAACATACTTTGCCGCAGTTAGGGTTCAGCTGTAGAATTCTCAAAGCCAATTTGGAAGGTTGCCAATAGAAATTATTCAAAGTAATTCGACAACAATAAAAATGTCACCTACAAAGGATTAATGTTCAAAACGTGTTAAAACTTTTTTACCGAAATTAGAAAAAATGAAACTTAGAAAAAATGTTAATTTTGGCGGAATCGTTGCATTAATACTATTCACACGAAATCTCAAATTGTAAAGCAGCTAAAGGCGTAGCCAGGTGTAATACAGAATGCGGTAGCATAACTTTCTTTTTTGAAATGCGCGCCATTCAGGGTGTAGGGATCGTAGCGTGGTAGGAATAATACCAATCGACATGCGTGGTTCTAAGGTTTTATTTCCTTCCAGATGAGTCGGCATCATGATAGGAAATAGTGCGGTTGGCATCGAGGCCAAAATTTATTGTTGCTGTTTTTTGTTTTTACGATAAAGCGCATTTTTACTTTTGAGTTTCCAAAATCCGTCATAAGTTTAATCTATGACTTTGTCATTACTTTGCCAACCAAATATTAGTTCGTGAAAAGTTTTTGTTTTTGTGTATCGGAATATATTTTTATTTTATACTTAAAATCTATGACTATAAAAGTACACTTATTGACATAAAGTATCGCCTCTAGATGGTGCACAAAGCGAAATACGTTTTGTGAATTAGTAGCATTTTTATGATCGGGTTACTAGCCCAACGCAACCTATTTTATGTCCGAAGAGTGACATATTGAATTTTATTTGAGTTTATTCTCTACGCACGAGATTAGCTAGCACTTGATGTTTAGGGTGCTTTTAATAACACGGGCAGCGGGGTATTATAGATAACCTCACCATTGCCTGGGTTGAAAAAATGTTAAATCAACTTCTTCTCTTGGATATGTGATTGCCAGTATTAGGCCGATTAAGGTGGTCCCTAGTGATAGACGAATTCCTAATCGATCTTAGTTCACAAGGGTACAACGTCTTTGTGACCAACTAGTGTGCCTCAGGATTAACCCACAAAAGGCGAAATTGGTGCCCGTGACAAAAGACTAAATTGGAATACTCTTCTCAAAAATTTTCTCAAAAGAGCAACAATGACCTTATAGTCATGCAAGCGCATGTTCGGCCTCTCTCCAATGATGCTCCTTTAGATCTATATTTCAATGGTGAGACCTATAGTAACATACACCGCCCTTGTATGGTGGCCTAATCTCCTGCAAACGTGTGCAATAACGCAGTGCAATAAACTGCAGCGGCTTACTTGCCTGAACATGTCGGGTGCCATGCGAACATGTCCCACCGCTGCAATGGAGGCGATCATCGGTCTACCTCCGCTGCACATTTTTATTCAATCCTCAGCAGCAACAGAGGTTCTGAGACTCCAGACTTAGTCAGAGTTTAGTTTTTCTCTTATATAGGAACGTGATACCCCCGTATATATACTTGTATAAATCTATACCTACACCTTCCTCGGGAACCAGGCTGACTATTTGTGAAAAATAATTGAACATCTCTGTAGAAGTTCTTGAGATTGGAGGTAACATAAAGACTTGAACGTTCAATTTATACATGTATAGTTGTTGTAATGAAAATAAGTAGGGGTATGCGGAAAACTCTGAAAATTTTACGTGCTTTTAAATTTTTTCAAGAATGATAGGTAATCTCTTACGTATATAATTCGAATCGTCAATGTTTCTCTTAAATTACCAGCTGTAATTAGCGTGCATTCTGACTTGGCTCTTTTCTTCAAAGCTCTTTTCAATTTTCGATATTTTTTGGTGGAATTATTTAACCTATCAACAATTTACTGAATAATGAACCCCTAAGAAATCTCAAGCTACAGTATTGCTCTACAGGATGTAAACTGCGCCCTACTTATCAAAATTGGATGATTAGAAAAAAAATATTATTTGGATATACCTATGTGTACAATTTGCTTATAGATTGTGTGAAGGAAGTGTTCCCTTTGACTGAACTTATCCTATATTTAAGCTTCTGTTCTACCCAATTTAATATTTTTTTCTTTGTTGAAACTTAAAATTACTTAAATTAGTGCTAACTAAATATAAAATTAACACTAGTAGAAAACTAAATTTTCAAATACGCTGACTGGATACCAAAATACATTTAAACGCATATTGTCTAAATATTATAGACGTATGTATGTAGTTAATTGAAACAATCCATGATTTAATTACGCGTATGCCGAGCCAGCCAGACAGATACTTGCAAAAAGATACAAAGGCAAATATACTCTGACAGTTATTGAGACATTAAGCTCTTTTCATTCTTAATTTAAAACATTTTAAAATCGTTCTTGTGGCACATTTTAATTGCGGCAAGGAGCATAAGATTCAGATGAGTCTTGGCTACAACATGTATAATTGGTGGATTGTATGCGTGTGTCTCATATAAAACTGTGCAGTTCTATATAAAACTTTACAGACTGCGGCACGCTGTTTAAGATTGAAACAGAAATAAAGTGAAATAAAACATTTAACTCAAATATCTCAAACAAGAGGTGAAACTAACATGAATACTTGTCTTTACTTACCGTCATTTTATATAAATGAATACATTTGTACTAATAGTATGTCAAATTCACTACAGAGCACAACTTAGATATAATTTAATAAGCTTTTTGCCTTATAAATACATAAAGCACATGAAGTGTTGATATTCAGAAGTATCATAATTCATTTGTCACCTTTGGAGTGTAGCTATAAATTTCTTTGCTTTCAACGCTCTTGGTTTGGTTTATATAATTTTATTGTCAAAGTTTTGTCAGTTTAGTGCCCTAATTATCAAGACTTTACAACAATATAGGGATGCTGTGAGGCGATAAGTTTCTTTCAAATGATAAAGATTAAAAAATCTTCTCTGTTGGTAAGTTGCTTGAGGCAAAAATAAATATATTTAATTTTATTTATATTTAATTTTATTTATATTTATATTTATTTATATCAAAATTTCTGTAGATATTTTACAACAACAATTTATATAGAAAACACATCTGCAGCCTCAACACTGCAGACGACATAGCTGTGTACCTGCATGGTACAAAAAAAATTTCCAGACGTAGAAAACATGTGTAATAGATTTTCATAGTTGTTAAAAAAAATCAAGAAAAAAACGTTAACTTCACACGAAATTTTAAATCGTTTATTGTAAAACATAAACGTGGAGGTTTAAATAGGGGCTACCCCAAAAAGTGGGCGGCACATGTCCACTAGTAGATTTGTATGAAGCGACCATCAATAAGATGTCAGAACATCGAATTCAAAGTTGATACGAGTATTAACGTTTTTCATATAAATGCATAAAAGTGAGCTACTGGTTTGTAAAGGGGCTACCCCAAAAAGTGGTCGGGCCAAGCCTATTAGTCTATGTATGTTAAGCGGCTGTCTATACAAATTCACCACATCGCATTTCAACCTAATATTGACTTTAATAACAGAAACAGAAAATTGGGCAGTATGTTTGTATGGGGGCTACCCCAAAAAGTGGGCGGGCTACGCCCGTTAGTCTATGTGTGCTAAGCGGCTTGCCATAAAAAAGCATGACATTGAATTTCAACCTTATATTGACTTTAATAAAGAAGTTTTCATAGAAAAAGTCAAAAGTGGGCTGTAGGTTTGTATGGGGCTACCCTAAAATGTGGGCGTGGCGGTTCAATCTTGATACTCTATTAAACTGGATTAAAAAGAAGTGTGTGTGCCAATTTTCAACTGGATATCGTAAAAATTGATCCCCAAAAAATGCGCAACAACATACAGACAGACGGGCAGACAGACCGTTGGACAGACAGACAGACATGTAGATAAACGGACAGACAGACATGGCTAGATCAACTCGTCTCGTCGAGCTGATCAAGATTACATACTTTATGGGGTCTACGATGGCTTCTTCAATGCGTTACAAACTTTCAGACTTTTTCTCTCGATCGCTCTGTCTCTTTGTGCAAAAATAGTGGAAAGCATCGCTTGCAAAATTCGTCTAAATATCACGAATTTGATAATCCAATGTCGCAAATTTTGTAACCAATTGTGTGTGGGCAGGTCATCTACAATATATAACCATTCTACAACCACAAATTATATTGTATTATTACAGTATTATTGTGCGCAAATTTATTTCGAAAATCATCGTGGTTCAGTTCGAGAATGTTACCGTGCGCTACATCCATTTCACGGTCAACATAAGCCTCCATCCGAGCGTTTAATTCGATTAGCCATGGATCTTTTTCACAAAATTTTTACTCTAAGGTATAATACGCATCCGCAAAGACCTCTTACAGTGCGCACCGAAGAAACAAACCAAACAAGCCATTAGCAACATACTATGAAAATAACTACGATTTACCCACTAGAAGGCATAGCGACCATTCATAAACAGGGCAAGTGTGAAAAGTATTTAAGCATAGGTTCCACCGTACTCTTTACTCGTACTTACTTAGTAAGTAGTAATGTCTTTAGATTATACTCATCTTATATTAATATTCTTGTTATAACATGTGTGTAGCACCGGAGTTTTTACCTGACTCATTGTGGTTTAGCGCCACTTAAAATTTAGTGTCACAACTTTTAAAAAGAAAAGAACAATTGGAACTAAATGAAAGGAAATTCTTAGAATGCCTGCTGTGGTTGCCGCCAACGTTATCCTTGCTTGTTTTGCTACAATGTTTTATACACCATTTAGAAAGTGTTCTGGGTGTGATATATGGAAAATTTATTAGCTAAACTTGGCATGCCTATTTGTAGTTTGCTTATTTCTTGTAAGAAAAGAACAAACAAAAAATGTTTGCAAAAATGTTTCGCAAATTGTACAAATGAATTGCAACACTTGCAACTGCACTTAATGTACTTAATGTTAGAAGAGTATAGAGAAAATATTTAAATATGCACTTTTTTGTATAAGCTAAAGGTAGAACATACAAATAAAACAAGAATTTTGCAACTCGATTATAAAATAAAAAATATATAGGAAATAATTCGTATGAAGGTGTTCGAATTCTATTATATTTATAGAAAGCCTATTCACAATTTTATCTTATTGTATTATCGTATGAAAAAACTGTATTATGAGTGCACATTTTCTCATTTGTTATGCTTAAAGTTTTGCAATTATATTTGATGACACATAATTATATACCAAAAATTTTCTTTCCCTGAAGTACCGTACCCGAACTAACAACGGATGACGCTTGTAATTTAAAAAAAAAAAGTTTTATTTGAGAGGTACCATCTATCAGTAGACTACTGTCAAATTGTGAGCAATTTGCATCATTAAGTTTCTGTTATATAGCCATTTAGCACGGACATGTAAGCAGGTGGCTGCCGAAATTGAACTTAAACGATACCGTGTGATAATTTTGAACTATTGTTTGACGTTGGTTAACCGCAATAATTTCGAACTTATGTGCTGTGTGTGTCACGACCGTGGATGACCAAGCAGTAATTGAATCACCATATCTTCTGATTTCTGTCCTGTCCTCTGCTTTTCATGTATGCTTTCAATGGCTGTTCTAGTTCTTTAACTCTGTAATATGTTTTTGGCGTTGCTTGCTAAAGTGCGGCTGCGTTAATTCGTATAGCAGTAAGCAGTTTTCTAAGTTGCGAGTTCAAACCTCGGACGAACTCAGAACAAAGATTTTATTGAAACAAACTTATTATACGCTTACAATGTTATTTTCATATATTCTACCAAGTGCATACCGCACCCCACCGCGCGCTAGATAACGCTAATACGCAAACACACACACACACACATAACTATAGCTTTCACAAGCCAATGCAAGTAGAACGATTAGGGCGGTCGTGCCTGTCTAACGCATGTTCAGGAGGAACGTCAGAAATGGGCATGGCCTTTTGGCGTAAATCGATTTTATAGACGTTATCACGTCAAAAAATAATTTAGAACCATCAGCATCATCCAATCAATATAATTCGCAAAGAGTTGTGAAATCTGTTGAATGGAACTCAATAAACCATACAAAGCTGAAAACTTCTACTAGGGTCAGGCAAAAAGTCCACACTTTTTGAATTTGAATAGTTTTTTCCAATACTACCAAAAATAAAAATAACACAGGTCTACAAATACCGGAGTCATATCAGTTGTTGGAAAGCTGAGGGTCATTTCCGAAGTAATTTGCTGCGTAGAATCCGAATAACCTCAAATATCTCAAAATCCTGACGTGATGGGCCAATACTGATACGCAGCAAATTATTTCGGAAATGAACCTTAGCTTTCCAACAACTAAACCATGTTATCATAGGCGCTTGCATAGAGAGAACTAGAAGGGAACTTGCAAAGAGAAGTAACAGGTCCTAAAAGTATTTACAATAAAGTCACAAGCAATTTGCAAGCAAAACAGAACTACTGAACAGCTGATTTTGTTTACAGATTAAATTTTTCGGATGAACAAAACTGACGAAATCTATATACGAGTATTAATAGGCTAGCGTTTTTTTATACCATTCACACATAGTGTGAAATGGTATTAACAGTTTGTCTGAAAGTTTGTAACGCATTAAAGTTGGCATCGTAGACCCCATAAAGTTTATATATTCTCGATCAGCTCGACGAGACGAGTCGATCTAGCCATGTCCGTCTGTCTCTCCGTCTGTATGTTGTTGCGCATAGTTTGAAGACCAATTTTCATGCTATCCACTTGAAAATTGGCACATACACTTCTTTTTATAGCAGTTTAGTAGAGTATCAAGATTGATAGCGTTTTCAGGGCAGTCTGACTATCCGACAAGATAAACACATGTTCTTGAGTATTTGAGTATGACCGTGGGAGATGAATGGCTAGCATCTCCACCTGAAAGACGCTACAATGATCGGGCAGTCTAAAGGATTCTGTAATCCCCAGATCCGGTGAATATACTTCTCCTCCTACCCGAGCTTAGACCCGTCTGTAAAGATATTGATAGCGTTTTCTCTACAGTGAGGAAGGTTGGCCCATTGTAGTCTTGTGTTAATGTTTGGTGTGCAATAATCCATATTTTATGGTATGTTTCCTTGTAGTAGTATAATCCTCGAGTGTCCTAAAGAACTACCGTACCAAGCTGAAGATTCCCTTAGTCTGAGGGCTGTGACTATTGCCCTCTCTCTCTCTCTCTCTCTCTCTCTCTCGCAAGGAGATCAAGTGGGATCAGATGGAGCAGTACATTTAATGCGTCCGTCGGTGTGGTACGTAGCGCTCCACTGATACAAAGTTCAGCACTCCTTTGCAACTTATGCATTTGCCTTTTCTAGTGCTGGCCTCGCTCATATTTACAAATGTTAAATAATTATATACAAAATAGATACATTTTAAATTAGCGCATAGAAAATAAACAAAAATAGGAATATTGAATTTTTTTTTTATTATAAATTTGACGCAATGAAAATTGCTTTAAATTCAATTTTCAAAAACGAATTCGTAAATAAAATTTATTCATTTACAATGCAAATACGCTACGGATTCTGCTAGGCTGTTGAAAATACAAATACATATAAAAGAAAAATGTTGTAATATAAACAAAATAAATTGCTGTCATATATGTATATTTACACTCAGTGAACAATAGATAGATGGCCCAAACTGTACGAGTGGGATGGTGCTTATTACATTGAGCTTCTGTAGCTGCTACTTTTTTTTTATACCCTGTACCCATAGATTCAAAAGGCTATATTAAGTTTGTGAAAGTGCATTAAGTATCGGAAGCTGAAGCGATATAATCCTGTCCGTCTATCGTTCTGTCCATCCTGGCCGTCTGTTTGAACATTGAGATATTGAAGACTAGAAAACATAGAAGAAAAATGTATATGGATAAAGTGTACAACAGACGTGTGTAGGTTTTTGTACGACATTTTTTTTTTTAGTTTTATAGTTAATTAAGCTGGAAGTGCAAAATTTGCTTGAATATTAAGGTACTCCTAAAAAAATTTCCTCATTTTCAAATCGGACCACTATAGAATACAATCTTCATAAAAATCTAGGCTTGAAAAAAAAACAAGGTACAGTGTATCTCGAAGTCGAGTACACTCGACTGCAGCGTTGTTTCTTGTTCTTTATTACATGCAACACGTGTCAGTGCCATGAATGAAGTCTACTGTGTGAGATACATAGCTATAAATGGAATTTGTAACGATTTTTCTTTTATTTATTCAGTTTTATACAATTTTGATTTGTTCTTGCTGCCTTCCCCTACTCAAAAAGCACAAGTCGGTATCCTGCACGAGTTTTGAATTTCAAACAATGTTTCATTTATTAAATAAGTATTTACACAATTTTATGCTTTTTATATATCTGTGTTTCGCATTTAGTTTTGATTATCACTCGTGTTGAGCATTAATTGTGCAAGAATTTGAAATACCAACGATTCTATTCCGTCTATTTAAATTGTTAAATTTACAGCATTTTTGCTCTATATTTATCCTTTCAACTACTTAATTTGATTTATTTCATTTGAAATTATTCTTAGGCGATAATGTAAGAGAATA
This sequence comes from Leucophenga montana, assembly GCA_035044765.1. NCBI lineage: Eukaryota > Metazoa > Arthropoda > Insecta > Diptera > Drosophilidae > Leucophenga > Leucophenga montana. The sequence goes on from JAWNNQ010001854.1 coordinate 47,953, forward strand.
AAGCGCGAAGTTAAATGAGGAAAGTGATTTATAGCTCACTTTTTATGTCATTACTAAATTACGTTTGTTGTTGTTAAAAAAAGTAGGGAAAAAAAGTAGAGTTACATGAAATTTATTTGGAACATTCGGTTGTAAAGAAATTTTGACTTGATTTCAGATGTCAAAGAGTTACAAACACTGGATTCGAGTTGAATAGTTTCATCGCATTTTGTTTCAAATTGTTGGTGTACATCAGCATCTTGTAAATCGTGATCTTGTAAAACAATATTGTGAAGTATGTATCGCATACTGCATGTTCTCATTCTTCAATCGAATTCGTAACTCTTTCAGACTACAATTATTTCCCTTCAGGACAGCAAAGCAATTTTCCACTCTTAAGCATTATTAGCTGTGTCTTTTTTTAAACTTTAGCTGCTTGCCTAAATCCATTATGCGGGTGTTGCTATGAAATGGAGTTAAAATGTTTACTGTGGATAGGCAGAGTACTGTGGCAACAGCCGCAAAATTCGTGGCAAAAATATTGGCTAAAGTTCCACCATCAATGACACCGAAAATTGTGCAAATTTTTCGCACTGAAGCGCTACAAATCCAATCGAAAAGACACTATGGCAAGCTGTACGTCAATGGGCATTTGCCTATTAAAACCTAGTCCAGCAAATATTTCATCGTTCTTTATCAAATTAACTAGATTTCTAAACTGGTTCGCGCAGCATTTGTATAAAACGTCTGTCGTCAAATGAGCAAAGGACATTATTCCGCCAGTGAATAGATTTGGGTACTTGCAAACTATATTTTAAATGACAAGCTTTTAAATAACATTTTTTTCACACAGTCATACATATAAACCAAACCGTCTAAAGTGGTGAACAGCTGTTTGTGCAAATCTCCACAAAAATTTACTGCACACGGCGTTCAGTTTGTTGTGTATCGGTGGATAAGTGCAAAACTGCAAGGCCTGCTCCTTGACTTGCAGCTTTCCATAGTATTGTTTCGCTTGGGTACGTTTGGAGGTAGCGCTTCAGTGCGAAAAATATGCACAATTTTTGGTTTCAGTGATGGTGGAACTTTAGCCAATATAACTCAAAGAGTTTTAACAGCAATTTTGCAGCTGTTGCCATAGTACATTGGCCTGATGTAGCTGAGCGTCAACAGCTTGTAGAACGCACTTTCAACAAGTGGCCAGCGAAATTAAGCTATTTGAGAAACCAGCTGAAAGCCATGTACAAATTATATGTGACAACAAACTACGCATATGAAATGCCGTAGTAGGTAATCCAGGGAATTACCACGACTCAAAAGACTCAAAATAGGAGACAATTTCGTACCTCAATATTCCTGTTAAAATTGCCACAAGCTCATTTTCATACAACTTTTTTGGTTCTGAATCCCTCTTGCGCTTGGAATTTAGCTTCTCTTCAACTTCAACTTCAATAAAACAAAAATAAATTTATTTATTACTAGTAGGTTCCCGCGACGTTGTACGTTGTCGTACAAAACGGCAACTTTATTGGCCGAATGGGGACATTTAGTGTTATGGACTGGAGCAAGAATTTTATGAAGAAAAACAAAAGAGAGCATAGATCGGCGTGATAGGAGGGTTGGAAAATCAATAAATTTTAACCTGGGTGGAAGATATATTTCGAAATAATAATTGAGACTCTTAAGAGCAAAGAAAAGAAACTGTTTTTGAACTGACTCAATACGATCCTCGTGAATAAGGATTCCAAACACCGGAATACATTTTTATATCGATCGAACAAGAGAAGTACAAAAGAGTTTAGTGGATAAAGGGTCATCTATATTCCTTATGTGGTCACAAAAGATACACAATAGACCAACCTATGTACCCGGATCCTCACCTTCTTATTATTATAACATTGAATTTACATAATTCGGTTTTGTTCTACAGGGATAGGAGCTCGAGAGTTACCAATTAAAAGTGTTGCAATTTTGTCAGTTTTTATTTATGTTTATTTAAACACTTCAGTATATCTTAAAAACATACCAAATTTTAAGAAAAATATGTTATTGTAGCCACCTTTAGCGCGAATAATAGCATCGAGTTTGTCCGTAAAGGCTTCACACGCTGCATGACTGTGATACGATAGTATTTGATCTAATTCTCGGCGAAGCAGAATCTTTAAGGCGTTGACCGTCTCAGATTTTTTAGTTCATACTTTGGAAAAATCCATTGGGTTAAAGTCTGGGGAATATGTTGGCCATTGTTGTGAAGAAATGAAGCTGGGAATGTTATCTTGTAGAGAACGTTGGGAATTTTGTTGAAACATCCAACGGTTTCTACCGAATTGTTTACGTGCGCAAGGTAACAAAGCATCGTTTAAAATATTTTCACGGTACATTTGTTGATTTAAAGCCAGCGCATAAGAGGACAGCTAGCAGCAACCACCATTTTGGCTCTCTTCCCGGCGGTCCTTACTGAACAGCAACAAATGTACTCGTAAGTCGTCGGCTTCTCAACCTAATCGTCTACCATTATTATCTTCTGCAACGGCTCTCTGCATTTAAAATGCCTTTGCTTTACTTAAATATATATATATACATATAAATACTCACTTCAAAGCCCGTAATATATATAAGCATTTTAAATTTCAAAAAGTGATGGAAAAAAGTTCTGACAAACAGAACAGACACTGCAAACATTATAACTACTTAATTATTATTGTATACACTTTGTGTGAAAATGATTATACAGGACACGTCTTGGCTTTTAAAAATTACTTGTAATTCAAATCATTCTCCTTTTGTAAACGTACAAATTAATTGAAACTACATATATACATTGTTTCATAATTTAATAATCAATGATGTTTTTTTTGTATTCAAGAGCAAATGCAACTGACAGTGACACGTTCTGACAGAAGATACGATAATTGCCTATCCGCATGTAAATAGCGACATTGTATAAAAGCCCTTATTCAAATGATTCCTTGTTCATTTACAAAGTTATTTAAGTTGCTTCTTGAAATAACGTCGTGCATTGAACGCTACCGGAAGCTTATATATATGAAAATGACATATATGAAAATTACATATATGAAATTACATATATGAAAATGATTGCGATTTAACATATATATAATGTATAGCTCTCATACAAAATCACTTTGTATTGATTTTGTTGTATCAAACATGTTTGAATTAAAGGAATTATTATTAAAATAATAATTGTTTTTAAATTGGTAAACTACGTACAAAAGGCGAATCCAAAAAATAATAGCAAGTATTGTACAATTTGTACACTTCTATCAGTAAATCTATGAGGCATCGATAAATTAACTGTCTATCGTGCCACCTAACATTCCAGACGACCTGAGTTCAACCCCCACTCAATACATATTTTCTTTAATTTTTAATTTAATCATTTCTAATTATTTCATGCACAACAGGGGCTACAGGGTCAAAAACTAAGCGATACATGCCCACTTTTAGATGTGTATGAAGCGACCATCTACAAGATGGCACCATATCGAATTTCAAGTTGATATTGACGTTTTTAATACAATGTGTCTCAAAAGAAAGTTCACATTTAAAAAATCGATAAAAACAAAAGTAAGTAGTTTATTGAAAAAATGTTTATTACATATTAAAATACACACTTTGGGAATTCATTTCTTAAAAATGATATTGTCCAAATGTAAACCGTTGCTGTGAATTCATTTAATCGAACACTAAAATTTCCTATGATGGCTCGGCAGGTATTCTCCGTGACGGATATTTTCTTTTAATTGTGCCAGGGAAGTCGGTTTGTTGCCGTAAACTAGATTTGACGTAACCCCACAGGAAAAAGTCCATAGGGGGTTAAATCGGGACTCTCCTCTCTCCTTTAGAGGTGACATAAATTGGCTACAGTCGCTGAATTACCGTTTTTGTAAAACTCATGTACGCATAACGCACGGTCCGCTCCCGAGAAATGCTCCATAGTGACTAAATTCCCAAAAGCTAGGCTACCGATTGACATACCCCCACGGGATTGCGATCACGCAATCAGAAAATCAAATGTGAACTTTCTTTTGAGACACCCATTACATATCCATAAAAGTGAGCTGTGGGTTTGTATGGGACTGCCTCAAAAAGTAGGTGGAACACGCCCATTTGTATAGATATATGAAGCGGCTGTCCACTAAAATCCACCAAGTTGAATTTCAATCTAAAATTGATTTAAATAAAGGATTTTTTCATAAATCGGTGTGTTTGTATCGGTGGTTCCCCATTCGGGTCCCACCCATTCATGTATACGTGAAACGTCGGTCCATTAAAAGCTACTATATCAATTATTAAATAGATATTGACTAAAATAAAAAAAATGTTCATACAAAAAGTCAAAAGTGGACGTTGGGTTTATAAGGGGGCTACCCCAAAACCTGAGCGTGGCGGGTAAATATTGATACTCCATTAAACTGCAATAATTAGAAGTGTATGTGCCAATTTTCAAATGGATAGCATAAAAATTGGTCTCCAAAAAATGCGCAACAACATACAAACGGACAGACGGACATGGTTAGAGCTACTCGTCTCGTAGAGGTGATCAAGTATATATATACTTTATGGGTTCTACGATGCATCTTTTAATGCGTTACAAACTTTCAGACAAACTGATAATACCATTTCACACTATCAGGGGTGTCACAGAAATCTCGTTCACCCCAATTCCGACCAAAATCAATTTCGTAGGTGTCACAGAAATCTCTTTCAGACCGTTTGAAATCTCCAGCCTTTTGCTTGGTGAACTTGTTGATTACATATATAAACTCTTCAAATCATAAGGTAAAACCTTATTTATGTGCTAGTTTAATGTATTTTCTAAGTGTGTCTTAGGATTTAAACATTTAGTAAATTTTATTATTTAATTTATATTTATAAAAATGTGTATTTATTCGCAGAAAACCGTCTAGGTCAGGGGAAGGGCAGCAACGCGCAGGGTACCATTTAATTAGATGGATGAAATGTTGTATACATGTAATGGGATTGAGGGGGGCAGGGAGAAGGGGTGGTAGAGTAAGGGGGTAGCGGAAGGGGCATGGTAATGAGTGCAAGGTAAGGGGTAAAGTTTGGTAGGCGTAGGTGTGAAATGGGGCAGCGGAAGATGGGTTTGGGGAATTGGTGGTAGGGTAAGGAGACATGGGGAAAGAGCGACAGGGGAAGCAGTGGCAGGGTAAGGAGTGGCAGAGGGCAGTAGAGACAGATGGAGAGGCAGAAACGCGTCGGGTACCAGCTAGTATACGAGTATATTTATATTTTTCAATGTGAAGAGTGAGCAAGAACAATTGCCTCAGAAAGAATGTTAAGCCACGGAAATAATTGTTTCGTGTTCAGCTACGAGCTTTCATTAAACCGCTACTCTTACATCGCAGAACGCATTTTACGGACGCAACGGAGCATGGTTGCTAAACTATTTTCATAGTTGATTTAAGTACACTTCATATCAAAAAACTATAATACAATATAGTATATTTAGTAATGACCACGAAGCCGAATTGCATTAGGTACCTAATATATTTAAATATTGTATATATACGAGTATATATTAATATAAAGTACAGCAGAAAATTAATACTAACACTAAAAGCGCACACTGGAATCGCACAGCAGGTGGCCTCATAAAAATCCAATTCATACAAAGCAAGTGATTTTAATGAAACACATTCAATAGATTGAGATGTGCAAGACCACTTGCAAAGTAATTAGTTTTTAATCCATTGAAACCACATGCAACATTGCTTCAACCAGAACGTGATAATTTTCTCGTTCATTTCAACAATTTCTACGAAAAATGTTTATATACTTGTACAGTCAAGGGCTCAATTATTATATTTTGTTGAGCTGTATAAGATAACGGTACATTTTTCAACTCACCCTGCCATCTTTAATTTGTGTGCCTTCACTTAAAGACTTCAATTAGTGAATGGACGTTTTGGCGGCGCTTGCGGGAAGCAAATTTCAAGACTTACCTAGCAAGACAGATTCCGTAAATACTTAAGAAAATCAAAGACAAACGCTTAGCTTTCGCTAAGGCGCATGTCCACAAGCCAGTACAGTTTTGGCCAAACCTTCATTGGACCGATGAAAGCTCATTTGAGTACAAATCATCAAAAAAAAGGTTTATCTAAGACTTCCACAATCTCAAAGACAAAAACATCTCCAGTTTGCCAAAAAGTGAGACACCGTGGAGCATCTGTCACAATATGTTTTGGGAATGCACTGCATATAGCGGCTTACGTACAATATAGTATATTTAGTAATGACCACGTAAAATAAATCAAAATCAAAATATGGACACTTTAAATGATTACGTATACTTCTAAGGATACAATCTAATGGGGGAGGCATTTATCCTGCAATAGAACAACGCATCTTGCCACAGCGATTAAACTCAATATGTTCAGCTTAAAACCCAGATTTAAACAATTTTGAAAACGTGTGAGCATATGCAGGATGCGGCAGCATTGGAGACATTTTGTACCAACATATGAAATGATTTACAAAACTGTATACAACAAAACCTTAGATATTGAGACTACATCCGATTCATAAAATGGGTTATATTTTCGATTTGAAAAAAGGAAGTTATGCTGCTGCACCCTGTATAAAACGAGAGCTATGTGTGTCATTAAATAAAACCAGAGAAATCCGAATGCATATCTTCTATCATTGGTGGATTCAGTACCATGACGCCTTTAAAAGGACATTCAAGCCAAAAGAGGGTTTTTTTCTATTAAATAAAATCAAATTTTATTACTTTTTTTCTATTAATATTAATGTTTTAATGTTACCACAAAGCCATGCTTTTCAGTGTTTTCATTTGTCAAAATAATTGTGCCAAACCTGCTCACATTTTTATCAGAAGATAAAGTAATAGATTGAAGACTTTGTGGGCATTTTCTTGTTGATATGCACATTGTTTTTAAGAGAAAAAAATTTACCGTTATCTAACACAGAGTTTGTCAAACTAATTGTGCCCATAACTGTATATACGAGTAGATAATTTTTATTAGAAAGAAAGTAAAGAAAAGTGTGATCAGCTCGTCCACAAGCTAAAAACAATAGAATCTTTATAACTACATTATCATATACAAGTTTGGTGTCCTATCAAAACATAAAGCCAAATTTGCAGTAAATTTCTTGCTAAAATAATACGAAGTCATACGCAATGTTGACTGGTGTCAAAAGCAGAGAAACAATTTATGAATGTACATATACATATCTGGCCATCAGCTGTCAGAGGCATTCGTCTACATTCATTGAGACCACTGATGAGACCGCTGATGAAAGCTGTATTCGTCGCTGCAACAAAAAATACGCCAAGCCAAATTTATGCGACTGTTCCCATTTCTTCGATCGATACATTTTGCAGCCTTTAATACGCTTCACTCATAGTATGACATTGGGTATTGCCAGTTTTTCGTAAATTTCAACGCAATATAGAAAAACCACCCAAATCTATTTTAATATAGTTTAATATAGTAATATAGCATTCCAAAAGGTAAACAAGCCGTGATTTCGTTTGATAAAATAAAGCAAGCCAAGCACTTGCGCATATTTCAAAAAACGAAATGCTTACGCAGAAACCAAGTTATAATGAGCACAAATGAGAGTATACGAGCAATATGTTTCAGTACACTCTTTCGTATGTCTCTCCCCCTCTTGCCATATTTTCTTATTCCAAAATTATATATGTGGAATTCGATGGTTTATGCTCTAGTATGACGAAGTTGCACATGTTTGTACAGACGTGTACAGAGATTGAGAATATTTTGCCAACTAAACTACAGAACGCAACCAATGTTTTGGCAGTAAAGTGCAAACAAAGCCGCACATAATAAATGAATCCAATGAGCGATATGTGTTTTGCCTCTTTCCCCCGTGTTTGCATTCGGTTTGGTCGTTTTGTATCGAAGCAAGTGTGCCACAACTTACAACTTGTTTGAACTTGGTCGGTCTAATACATATGCACCAAATGATTTAAATTGACCCGAACTGGTGGATTTAAACCGAACCGGTAAATCGAATCGGTAATTTTTCTTCTTCTTAAGTTGGCTGTCACTGTCATTAACATGCATGCCAAGTTTTAGCGGTATGCGATAATTAGTCTATGTTTGACACGAAAAGTTTGTATGTCGATTTTTAACATGGAAAAAAAAATTTAACAACGAATTTGCATGAAATTTTGTGTTTCCAATGGACGGCAACGGAATCATTCAAAATGTTACAAAAATGTATTGAAGACTCTACTCTATCGAGAACGCAAGTATTTGAGTTGCAAAAAGCATTCAGTGAGGGTCGTGAAATCGTAGAAAACTTGCCTCATGCAAGTCGTCCATTCACCTCTGTTAACGGCAAAAACATCGAAAATGTGTTGGAAATTGTGCTCGAAAAATAATCGTGTTGGCATTAGAAAGATAGCGGAGACACTCAACATCGACTAAACACATTTTGGTAGATGTTTTGGGTATTAAACGCGTCTCCGCCAGACTCGTATCAAAAGACCTTAATTTTTTGCATATTCCAGCTTGATTGTGACGGAGTTTTTGGCCAAACATGAAACAGAAGTCATCGCACAACCACCGAATTGACCAGATTTGGCACCCAGTGACTTTTTTCTGTTTCCGAAACTTAAATATCTGGTCCGGAGAACGCGTCATGATTCGATTGAGGACATAACAAAAAATTCCCTGAAGGAACTAAAGGCTATCACGGCCGAGGCGTATAACAAGTGTATGGAAAATTGAAATAACCGTTGTCATGCTTGTATTGACTCAAAAGGATCCTATTTTGAAGGCGATAATAAAGATTTTGATTAAAATGCATAGAAATGTTGTTGTTTTTTTTAACCAGTAAGGTTTTGATCAGATGGTATATGTATTATAATAAAATTTACAGATATTATTTCTGAAATAACCGAATGCAAGTCGATGGGCCGTCCATCGACCGCGCCCATCTCTTGTATATATTTTTAATATACGCTGTATGGGGACAGCGTAAATGGTATAGTTAAGTTTCGACGTCTCAGGTGTTTTACATTTAAATATTATTGTGCTGTTATAGTTGAAAGTTTTTAAACTGTTTACCAGTTTGTACCGGTATGAACCGGTATACCAAAAACAATTTCATTGAAAACCGTTAACCGAAACATAGCAACCGGTACAACTGTACTTCAAAGTGCAATATCTTCGCTTCTATTTTCTGCTTATTACCCTTAGATTGCAGTCAATTGTGTCGAACGCATTCTAATAAGTATTAATTACATATGATTATAATTTAGCTGCTCCACACTACATCACTTCTAAAGCTTCGATATAGGGTATACATTTTATGGTTAACTATTGTTTACTTTGTATACGGAAAGTTACCTATATGCCTGAAGGCTCTTAAATTTACTAACATCAAAACGAATTGATATGGCAGAACCACAATACATGTATATGCATGTATGTACTGACATTTATTATACCTGACTGAAAAATCGGCATCAATCGCGCATATAAATTGTTATTTGTCCACCACGGACCATCATAAAATAAAAACAATGACAATTTCATCTAAGCACAAATTGGTGCACAAGAAAAAAACCACACACACAAAATACCATTTCCGTTTCCAACATGCGATAATTTTCTGGCCGCTACAAAAAGTATACAACATTATACTCGTACTATGTGAAAGCTACAATGTCTCCATCAACATGAAAAAATAGAGATTTATACAATCAATGGAGAAACTTCCACATCATTAACGCATTACAATAAAGAACAGGCCATATTTATTTCTTGCTCTTCGTTGGTATTCTCATTAACATTTTTTTTTTGCCATCAGCTTCCAATGGAAAAATTTGTAGTTTTTGTCAGCACAAAGAAAAATCCTTATCACTGTGGACGGTGTCATGCAAGTGACGAAAACCCAAATCAGTGTGGTAATGATAAGTCCGGCCGAGACATGTTATATACCATTAAAAAGATCTTGAAACGTATATTGTTATTTACTTACTTATTTGGTGATACAACCGTTATCTGTCATGACCGCACGACGGAAGGTGCACCAAGTTTCCGGATGTCTCTGGAACGACATGGTATTTAAAAACGCCTGCTCGGTCGCCGTCTCTGACATTGTCCCGGAGTTTATCTTCAAAGAGGGTCCAGTCCGAACCAAACCCGGAACCAAGCCCAGAGCACCAACCCTAAATTAAGGGCGGTTGGCTTCTCAAATTTGCTCACCTCACAACTGCTGTTCAGATGCTACCTAAGGAATACGTGTCCTATTGAACGTTTGTGAGCTGTTTGGGCAGTTAATGTCAATCAATAACTTTCCCACTTATGTGAACATCTACAAATGACCCCATCTCGACGTATATTCGTATATTTAGAAAATGTTATGAGTAAAACATTCAAAATCGAAAAATACTCACCTCCCATGAGGTAATGATATATTGATGCTATGGATGTAAATCGTTCAAAATATTTCGATATATGCATTGAAAAATATATTGTGAAGCTATATCGATATATTGTCCCCAAATCTCCGATATATCGATACATCGACAATTCCATGTTAAAAAGATTAAATGACCTAAAATCGGGGGAGAAAAAAGCAAGTACACTATGTGTTTTCAATAGGTTGGAAATGCAAAACTGTACATGAACAAGTAGCGAACATAAGCATAAAACAGGAGAAAAGAAATAATTTTCATTAATAGAAAAGTAAAATGAAACCATATCGTTTTACGAAGATGAAATTTAAACCCCTGGGAAAAAAATTATCTAAAACAGCGTATTCCAAACGGGGAGACAGATAAATTGCGGTCATGTCTGTACAAAAACGCGTGGAAAACTTTATGTTTTTGCACTCCTTCTTCAGTTAGAAAGGACACTGCGAGAAGTAAATTAGTCATACAGTCAAGTCCGAAGATTTTCTATATTTCGCAAGTATTACTCAACCCGACCAAAGTGTTAAATTAATGGTGTATCCGACGATGTGAGTGATTATTATACCCTTTTCGCTTTGGGTAGAGGGTATAAACATAGGTCAAAATAAATTTAACATAGTATACCTGGCGATTTGCCGAGAATTGAGATAAATTTTCTGCTCATATTTCGAATGAGTATAATTTTCTGTAAAAATTTTCTGGGAGCTTAGACATATCAACGCAAAAATGAAAAGGTGAGTGTTGGGAAAGGGATAGAAGGGTAAGAAGGGTAAGAGGGGCAAGGGATCATAGGGAAGGAGGGGGAATGGCAGCAACGCGATGGGTACCATTTAAGATAGAGGGTTGAAATGTTGTATACATATAAATAGGATCAAAGGGGGCAGGGTGGTAAAGTAAGGAGAGGTAGGGTAGGGACAGTGGAATGGAGGCAGCGTAAGGGGTGGTTGTAGAACAGGTGGAAGGGACAGGAGAAGAGGGGTAGTAGAATTGGAGGTAGAGTAATGGGGCATGGGGAAGGTGGGACAAGGGGAAGGTTGGACAGTGGGAAGGTTAGGCAGAGTGAAGGTGGGGCAGTGGGATGGAGTGGCAGGGGAAAGGAAAAGTAAGGGGAAGGGCTGCAACGCCCCGCGTAAACGCTAGTTGTACATAAAAAGGCATTATAAAAAACAGATGTCTTTTTGCATTTCATCGAATTTTGCGGTGTAAACAAAAAAAAATCAATACATGAAAGGAAAAATAATATTTGGCGATACGAAAACAGCTTTTGCAGCCACCAAATTTTTCTTGGATCGTTCAAAATTTTGAGTTACATATGTAGCGGACGTTTCGTTGCAGACGTTACACTTTTTCCACTACCTATATTGTTTATGTAAAAAAATTGTCTGGAATTTAACGTTTAGCCCATTTTAGAATAATATAATAATGTTGCTTATTCCACATAGCTTCTCTCTTTTGTTGTTCCTTTCGGTTCGTTTGCTTTCCATTGGAAAAAATAAAGAGTGATTCACATCTTAGATCATGTCGGTCGAGCAGCACGACGTTACGCTCGAAACTGTTGTGGGCGCACTTGAGGGCCTGATTTAGAGCAGGGCTGTCCAAAAGGAGAGCACCCTTTTAAGACAAAAGGTCGAATTTCGACTACTGTGAAAACTCTAGTAATTATAAATCTATACCATGAATGTTACTTTTAGCTAGTTGTTAAAAATTATGTGCATCTTTCAAAATAAGATTTTGTGCACTTACCAGCTGCCATACTTTCCGTTTTACGATTCCGCCCATTTCGGCAATCTTGTCGTGTGAAGTTGCGAACAAAAATTTTCATTTGAACTATAAATTTGTATTGGAACTTAATGCTATAGTAGTCTGATATTGACCTTTGTATGGTTTATTTTTTAGAATTGATGTAAGAAATGTAAATTAGTCTAAATATCCAAATTATAAAATCTTTATCTGTTATAGTCTCCGGCAATTCTATGTTCATACAGACTGTCTGATGAATATGTCTATATCTTGATGACGATCGAGAATATATTTACTGCATTGCGTCTGCCATGTCTCCTATTGGGTTCAATATATATTTCCATAAACCTCATATATCATATTATCATATAGGCACAGTATACAAATGGCATAAAATGGCATGTTCAAATCGTGGCGAACATTACATAAATTGGAATACAAAAATTTTGTACACCGATATACCAACTCGTATTTTCAAAAAAAATGTTCCCTAATTTTAAGTTTTTTATTAGTTTTGTCTAAAAAGTTAGTAACTACTTAAAAATTTATAATTTCTTTCGTTAGAGCCCAATACTGAGATCGATGGAAATTTTTGGTAGCGAAATTGTAAATCATTACTGCTATGTCAAACAAACAAAAAACAGTGTTTCCAAATCAACATGAAATACTAAAATCAGATACATATTGATTTGTCTTTGGTTTTGACTGACGAAATTGAAAAAAAAAAATCTCACTCTTTGTCACCTATTTTTTGAGTATATAAAGTATTTTCGGTATCAAACATTTTTGTTATCTGAGTACTCGTTGAAAAACAGTTCGTGGCGAAATTTTTTATTATTGTTTTTTGAAAGCGTTTTTTTATATGATGTTTTTTCAGTATCAAAAATATTTATATATTGGCAGAAAAACAAACAGTAATAGTATATAGTCTCGATTTTCGTAATACGGGGCGCCCCAAAAACATTTTTAGTTGATATTAGTTAAATTAGATATAAAATAATAAGAGCAGTTGGAGCAACTTCAAAATTGATTTCTTGGTGTATTTTTTCGGATATGCCCATATTTAACAAGAACAAATTTTAACATTGGTTAAACCGAATCTTTAATAAATTTCGCACGAAATTTTCAAATCGTATAACAGTTACATATTCCAAACATGGAGAAATAAAAATAAAGTGAGAGATGCGATTATATAAATTATAGATAGTGGTCGGTACACGCCGTTTGATGTTTAAGTGAAGTATCCATCCATAAAAAGCCATATATATGAAGGACTTTCGTTCACCGAATACCGCCTACTGTTCATACATCAAATGTGCCTGTTATGAGTTTGACAAATGATAAAGAAAGCGCACAATACAAAATGAAAGGAAAACTATACACATGCGTCGTCAACTATTCATTTAAAGTTCTATCCAAACACTTCATTCATACGATCTATTAAAATTACTGAGATCCAATATACAAACCTCTTAACGAGGTAAAAAGCAAATGATGAAAGCCAACTTGCTACCCACAAACAACTGATATCAATTTTATGACGAAAGATTTTTTTTTTTTTCAATTGTATTGTTTGGATTGATTCTAATATGTACTTGAGCATTCGTAGTTTTTATTTGATTAGAATAGATTTTAAATGTGTTTAACAATAAATTGCTGCAGTGTAATGGAAATGAAGATAGAGCGCTGATGAAACCAAAGCGTTGACACCGTATGCAGATGTTCCAAAACGTTGTCAGTTTAAAACAAAACTCCAAAACAAATTAAGAGAAAGTCTATCGATGTTGCTATGAAATACATTTATGTAAACTAGTGGTTGAAATTCAATCATTATTGCGACAATACAAAACAGTTCAGTACCATTTGATAATGCTTATAGCGTTAAGTAAGACCTACATGTTAGGCCCAACATAAGTTTGCCCGTATAAGCATGTTCGCTCTCTTGTCTGTTCCTTTAATGCTGAAAGCGTTAAGTATGACCAACATGTTGGCTTCAACATAAGATTAGCCCATATAAGCACTTCGTCAACGCGCTCGACAACAGTCTCGAAAAATATTGATTCCTCTTTTTTTAAATTGTATCAACAACACTATGAACCCACACTCTCAACTGATGTTCGCCAACATATTGGGAAGTCCGTCTGTGGCTTATTATGGCGTCAGTCACTTTGACTTTTTTGTTATAATATTTTCAACACATTGATAGAACTGAGTGAGCGAGTAAGCTTAGGTCTTTGTGCCGAGGTCATTACCTGGTTTTTACCAACCTTAAACACAATATTTTAGTAAAAAAAAATAACATTCTTCCCTATTCCTAAAAATTTTTTGGTTTAAGCAGGTTAAAAATGGTGTGAACGTTTTGCTCTTGCCTCTTTATATATATGTAGATACCCTGAAGACTACTCAGGTTGAGACTCAAAATATGTTGTGTTTTTTATTGAACCTCGCGTTGCTATAAGTATTATTTTATTTAAAATTATAAATTTTTAAAATGACACCTCTTAGTGAGAGAAAGTATCGTTTCGTTGTGAAATTTCAGAAAAATCGTCAATACCGTCTTTCATAATATGTATGAAGTGTATTGAAGTAAATTAATGGCAACAAACCGCTATCAGTTTTGTGTAGCTGCTATTGAGCTTATATTGAAGTGAAGGTCACAGTTCACACATTGCCTGCCACAAACAACCGAATTGAAGTTTATGCACGCCCCATTCTTTTGAAAATAGTTTTTCCCCGGCAAACCACTTGAATTGTGCAGATTGCAGCTATTAAGTGCTTGCACTGACATAATATGCGATGAAATTTGATTTTGCTACCGACTTCCTTCCCCATTTTGTGCAGTTTGCTCACGTTTGCGCTCGTTTTTGGAATATTATATAAGAACACACCCTTTTACTTCTTATTTATAAAATATCTTACACTTGTGCGTTTTTTTCAATCTCTGCATTTCACCCTTTTTGCTTGTTTGCTTATTTTGAACAAAAAGATATTTTAACGCAAAATTTCATTCAATTAAATAATTGATTAATTAATATATCTGTCTTTTGAATTATAATCTTTGTGCTCTTTTTAAATTTGTTGTAAATATTTCTATAGCTAATTTGATAAATATAATTAAATTCAATTCTTTTTTAGTTTTTATATAATACCTTATATTCATATTTAGTCGATTAATAGCTTAGTTGATGAGATAAAGAAGATTTCAACAACAAAATGTACTGGGATAAAGTAGGCAAACTTATCGACCTCTATCCTTGTTTACAAATTTCAACTGAGGAAATTACTTTCAAACGATTTGAAACACTTACAATTTGTACTGAAGTCAACAATAAGTTTGGTATTTATTAGGACGGAACAAAAGCCACTATCGGGCGTTAAAAGTTAAGGTAGCATACCTATTATACTAAACAAAGGGTGATTCACATGTAAAGTACTTCGATTGATTCATAGCTTAACTATTGAAAATAAATTGCTCACTTATTGCGAATTATTTCTGTGAGTCATAAATTGTAAAGTTCGCCAAAACACAACACCAATGCAACCCAACTAATTCAAATTTTTGTTTCTCTTTAGCATCAAGCAGCCGACTTCGGCATGCGTCCGTTCGTATGTGTGTGAAAACACGTAGGTTTTCATCCCAAGGGGCTATGACTGTAGAGAGTTGATTTAGTGGCGAAAGCGTTTTCCGTGACAATCATGGATATTTTTATTACTGCGTACTTTAAAGACAAAAGAATTTTGTACACACCTCCCCCCCCCCCTGGAAGAACTCTATAGTATTAATTAATACACCATATCTAGTGTGACTATCTGTCACATCTACTCGGGACATGACCCCCAATTTCGGCAATCACGCCTGCGTCGCGAAATCGGACCAAATGTCCCCGAATTTTGTGAGAAATTTATTTATTTTTAATGGAAAAATTGGTTCATTCATTGACATTAAATGCAAAGCGCACACAGGACCCGTAAAGTGTAGTAAGTAAAATGAATGTATATGTGTGTCAACTCTTTATGTGTCGTGTATTTATGTCTCGCATGTATGCATGGAATACATACTTCGTGTCTCTGCTTACTTATGTATATTATTACACTTTGTGCTAGCGTTGAGTGTTAAAATAAAGAAAGAATAACGATGTATGCCTTGCAATAAATGTGTATTTGTGTTCTGTACACGCATATTGGTTTTCTGTTCTGGTTCGTTATTTTATGCCACAAGAAGTTGTAAAAGTAAAATTTGTGCAGCTGACCAACAATACAAATCGTACAAACTCTTAGGAGATCTGCTTCAACCGAACAAAACTTTTCGACCATCAACCGAATTTGGACGAAGGATAAAACACGCCTTCAAATAAGTACCTTGGAAGAAGTCATATTCGTGAAATGTAACATGAAGTTAGTGAGTGTATGAAGTTTTTTTTACTTGTTTCAAAAATCACAAGAAATTGTAAAAAAGATGGCTGCTAGCGATAAATATCACCAACACACAAAAAGTACGAATGAACAATTACGTTTAGACGAAGAAAAAACAGGTCAAAGCCATCGATAATTTTTGTTTTAAAGAATTCTAACTCAGTAAAATTCTAATTCAGGAAGCTGCAGTTGATTATGAAAAACAGCCTGGCTTTAGGTCATATTACAACTCCTTGGAGAAGAACCAGAGTTGTCTTTATCTGTAAGGTAGGAAACTATGAGAACTAAGCTTCATCCGTGCACGTAAAATATTACTATAAGGCAATTTCCCACCAGAATGGAACTGTATATTTAGTATAGTAAGGCGGTTGTTCGCCTATATTAATGGAACCGCCACGTGAGTTTCGATTCATATTTATTCGGCAGTGATGCACCCTCGCAGTAGCTTATTTGCTTCACAGTTACCTTAAATGATCCTGTGCCATAGGAGGTCGATTCCGTAGTGTCCTGCCGTTTTTTTAAGAGACTAGTCAATACTCTGCAGTAGTTTTTGTATAACTGTTGTAAGACCCAAGTGCTGTTGAAAGCTACATTACTATCGCAGATAATGTAAATCTGTTCTTGATTACATGAGTGTAGCCACATGGATTGCTAACTCTTTATAATAATATACAAACAAAAATAGATAAATTAAGTTTATTATAGGGCACCGATATATGAATATCAAAAATGACCCCAACAAGGAACCAAAATAAGAGCTTCTTATGTTCCCTTCTAAAGCCCAATACTGAGATCGATGAAAATTTTTGATGATGAAATTGTCAATTATTTGGGCTATGTCAAACAAACTAAAAACACTGTTCCCGAATCAACATGAAATACTAAAATCAGTTATTTATTATGTGAAATGTCCTCACATTATAATTTTTCTTTGGGTTTTTTTTGCAAAAGGTCACACTGTTTGTCACCTGTTTTTTGAGTATATAAAGTGTTTTCGGTAGCAAAAGTTTATGTTACTCGAGTACTCGATGAAAAACAGTTCGTGCCGAAATTTTTTGATTGTTGTTTGACAACGATTTTTTATATGAAGTTTTTTTGATATCAAAAATTTTCTTCGATCTCAGTATGGAGCTTTAACCAAATTGATTGGCAATCAAACAATTTATATAATATAACGCTTTAAACTATTTAAGTTTTACCAAAATAGTGCTCAATAATCTTTCTTATTGTCTAAGTTGTAAACTAGAAATGCAAGAACACTAACCAGTATTCCACAAAAATAACTTTTTCTACTCTTGTATTAATTTAAAATGTCTGAAGTTGTCAGTTTAAATTCTGCAAAACCCACAAAGTGCAGAAGCTGGCAACCACAAGAACAAATTTTGCAATACAATAAAATAATCAGTTGTAAATTCCTATGAAGCCAATTAAACTAAGTAATTTGAAGTATTTAATGTGATTTGCAGTGCACAGAAAACAAGTGAAAATCAGTCGTTGAAGTCTTATCCTTTGAACAAACAATAAACTGTGTATGGCATAAGGAAAGTCAAGCAATCTTTTGCATAGCAACCGAAAATAAACTGGTGTTGTACTAGACTTTAAGCATGTAATGACGATTTCTTGTTGTTTGTAGAAGTGGTTGTGAATTTTGTAAATGATAATTTGCACAATCGTGACCAGACATAAATAATTTGGTATTGTATTTACAATGACAATGACGTCAGCTGGCAACTAGTCAACGACTCATTAAGCTGCAACTGACATCAAATAACTTAAGCGAAATGTTCTGATGATTAGTTTAGAATCGAGAAGTAAAGGGTTTCTTCTTCCATAAGTTTCTTCCAATGATGTACTATAGGGCCACTGCCACATTCTTAAATATTGACATTTGTCAGTCAATGTATAGTTTACAGCCGATAACTCAGCGTAATTTGTTCTACGCAATGTTATGGCAGCTTCACCAGATTCTTGTTGTAGTGTTGGTGAGCAGAAAGCAACATCGCTTCTTAATGCAGGTGGTATTCATGAGTCATTTGTAAACAACCAGTGTCAGTCCTCAGAGCACTATTCGAACCTCTTTGCTGAGATAAGCGGTTCGGACAGCAGCAGCATTATGTAAACATAATGTCTCCTTATCCTTACCCCAGGAAGAGATCCACCAAACCGCCTTCAACATTTTGTTGGAAGGCAAGAGATCGCAGAGCTATTGCGCGACACAGCGCTTCACCTACGACCAGTCTTCCTTACTGAAATTAACAAGCACTCGGCGATCCAACTCAATAAAGTCTTCCGCACGAGTGATGTCAACCACAATAGGAATATGGTCAGAACTCGCTATATCAAGCGACCATTTAGTGTATGGAACAAGCACATCGCCGTCGATAGTTAAAACAGTGCTAATCATTTAACGCGTTAGTGTGTGAGGCTCAATATTGGCTATGCGGTTGATCACCATAGTCACTCATGACTATTTAGCTGCCTTTTACTTGAGCATTTCCATGGCTCTTACCAATATAATAGGAATGATCTAATATGTATTTAATTAACTACAATATGTTCTCCAACATTCCAAATGCAGGCTAGCGCATTCAATGATTGCCTCATTTTATGTTGACAATCAACATTAAAAAGTCCACATTTTGCGGACAATCAATTGCGACGACATCTACCAAAAAATTTCTCATACAAAAATATTAACCAATTTATTTTAATTCAAAAGTACACATTTCAAATAAGAAAAAATTTGTGGCTACATAATGGCTGCTACTAAGAAAAGAACGAGTTTAAATCAAACTTTAACGCCAATCTCGCCGGGATTGAATATCTTAACATTTCGATCGTTCACCTTATACAATATCTCCTTGCGCGACTGTTCACACTCGAAATTACCCTCCTCGACGATACGCTCAATAAGCAACTTGCCATCGACCTCGCGAAAAACGCCGCTCTTCATTTTTAGAACGCTTATGCGCAAATCGCTCAACTTGGCCACATTATTATCAACTAGCTTATATATATCGCTATTGCTTAACTTCGTTATTATTGTCAAATTCTCGAATTCCTTTGGCAGCGCAGCTAACGACTGGCAAAATTGTTGCACCGCATCCTTGCTAGCACCCAGGTTAAACAATATAGATAGATTATCAATCAGCACTGTTGTATTGATGCGATGCGTGTAGTTCGCCTGTAATTGTTCGCGTATCTCTGAGAATAGCAGCTCCGTCAGCTGACTACCACCATCCGCTAGCCACTTGGAGCCAAAGCCATTCGATGTTATATCCTGTAGCGGATCGATGACGTTGAGCGTTTTGCCCAGAAAGATGTTGCTATTATAACCGAGCCGCATGCCAGCATTGAAGTAGTGTTGATAGTGATGCTGCAGACAGATCAGCAGTGTGCCCGCATTAGAGATGCGCAAACGTTGACCAAGTATGCAGCTGATTAGAAAGCTGCCATCCACACTCGACTCCTCGCTAATGTGCACAAAGGGTGGCAGCTTTTGTTCGTTGAGACCACAAGCCAGCAGCACCGAAGCAGCCATTACGTCTTCTATGTATGTATTATATTTTAATAGAACGGCGTCTGAAAAAAGAAATTGTAGAAAATATATTCATTATAGTAAAAATCAGTTTATAATTTGATTAATCGAATTTTCCGTAGCTATTGTATTACAATATTTTCTTCAATATATCAGCGTTTGCTATGATTATAAATTAAATGAGCAATGCCTCTGAATAAAGCAAAGGGCAACTATTAATTATACGAGTATTGAGTGCTGCCAAAAAATTATGTGCGATGGCGAACACGTGCGGGTCAGGTCACCAGTCAAAAATATTGCAATAAAATATAGAAAAGAAAAAATTCTCTCAGTTGACACGCACATATTTTAATTTAGTTGCATGTAAATGCAGTCAAGTCGAGTTTATTACACAGTAAAGGGGCTGCGATGTTTGCTCCTTTTTGATTAATTGCCCAGAGTCGCATTTAATATCCTGCCAATTGCACACGTGACCGTCTGAGGTTGTTCCGTGAGTTCAAAATGTCCATAAATTTATGGCAACTGTGTTGTCGTCAGAATCAATTATAAAAATAGCAGATAATAAAACTATTTACAAAGTAAAAGTATTAAAGTACGATCAACAAATTCAGTGAATCTGTATATGCAATTAAATAGCAAGGAAAAACGGGAACTTCGGCGTAAGCGAAACAATAATACTCTTCACACGATATTTCACATCGTAGGCTGCATATAAAAGTCTAAAATAAAAAAAAATAAAAATAAAAAAAAATATAAAAAAAAAATTTTCTTTATCAGCTTGGCGAGACGGCTCGATCTAGCTATGCCCGTCTGTCTGTCTGTCTGTCTGTCTAGGTCTACAATGGTGGTTAGTAGTCGTGAACTCACTACTGCTTCATTCTTACTTGTTTTTTGTATCAATTTTGATTTATTGTATATATATATATATATATATCAAAGTGTATACATATCAAAGTGTCCCTCCTACTTTTACTATTGGGATTTTGTATGAATAGATTTTGAAAGCTTAAATGATATATTAATGGGCGTATCCCGCCCAATACAAAATAATTCTATCTTGTAATTCCTAGAGCATACTCTCTGAAATGAATATATGATATTTAATTTCGATCAAATAATCTTAAGGTCGATTTTGTTAAGCAGTTAGCTAAGCATAGAATATATGTAGTTTAGTAATGTCAAACAGTGCTTTTCAGTTTCTATGCATATTAAATATATACATACGCAATTTTTCTAAAATTAGTTATAACAATTCGACTTCCCTCATTACAGGTTTTGACGATTTTGTATCACTAATGACAATGAAATAATCGCTAAAATAAGTAATAAGATTTTCAAAAAATCTCCAACTGCTGTTTTGTTGTTGCACTTTTCAGTTTCTTTGCATATTAATTTTTAACGAACGTGACATAGAAATTAGTTATAACTACGTCCCCCCCCCCTAATAGTTGTATATAGATAATGACCATTAAATGACAAAATGTAAAACAATTAAATTTTTTTTTCTCGAAAGGATAAGGATACCTCTATGATATCTCTTTTTGCAATACATATTTCGCATTTTTTTATACCATTTACTCAAAGTGTGAAATGGTATTAAATATTTTTCTGCTATTGTACTATGGAAAACTTCTCTAGTTTAGTAAATATCAACTTGAAATTTAATATTGTGTATTTTACTGAAAAACCATTTAACATACATATAGCCGTGTTGCGCCCATTTTTTGGGTACTCCCCATGTAAACCTCGTAAAACAATATGTAAAAACTTTTTGTGAATTATAAGTGATATTAAGTTGTAAGTGATAATCTATAATTATCATCATTTGAACAAATAAATAGACGAAGCGAAATTTAATGAACGTTTTTAAAGATGATAATGAAGAGAGAAAGGAGAAGAGTTGTTTCAACAAACAACACTAGCAAATGCAAGTGAGTAGTGACATTTGCATAATTTTCCTTGTCTTTCTCTTTGCTTTCATTGCATAATCGAAGAGACGCAAAAGCGCAGAGAACAGCATTTTCCGTTGTTAAACTAGTGCGTGGCACGACCGATGGTGAGGAGAGAAAGGGAATCAGAGAACAGCAGTGTACCCTGCGATCAGTTCATACTATTGGGACCCTGAATTAATAATGAGCGTTTCACACAAGAGACCGCCACTAGTATATGAACCAATATTCGAGTTTCCAATTTCTTGCCACTAAAACCTATTGTCAATGAGCGTCTTTGGCAGCTTGTGTCATTTATTTGAAACGTAAACAACAATACTAAATATTGCCTCGAACATGTCGAATTTCGTGGAGGTTCTTCTTCATTATTCTCAGTCGAAGTTTAGTGGAACAATCATGTCGGAGGTGGTTTGGTCGTTTTAACGGTGGTGATTTTAAGCTCGAAGATAAGGAACGGCCGGGTCAACCCAAGAAGTTTGAAGACAAAGAATTGAAATCATTGCTCTATTGTGACCAATGCCAAACGTTCCAGGAGTTGTCAGAATCATTGGGAGTGGATGAGGAAACGTCTAAAAGCCATGGGATTGATTCAAAAGCACGGAAACTGTGTGTCATACGAGTTGAAGCCGTGCGACGTCGAAAG
The DNA here is from genome assembly GCA_035044765.1 of Leucophenga montana. Classification (NCBI taxonomy): domain Eukaryota; kingdom Metazoa; phylum Arthropoda; class Insecta; order Diptera; family Drosophilidae; genus Leucophenga; species Leucophenga montana. The sequence goes on from JAWNNQ010001854.1 coordinate 70,674, forward strand.
GCGATTTTTCGCTTGTGAACAGCTCAACGAACGTCAAAAAAGAAAGTGTTTTTTGCATCGCATTGTCACTGGCGATGAAAAGTGGATCCATTACAACAACCACAAGCGTAAAAAGGCATGCGTTTTGCCCGGACAGTCATCAACATCCTTCGCAAGGCCAAATATTCATGGCATGAAGCTAATTCTTTGTATTTGGTGGGACCAGCGCGGCGTGGTCTACTACGAGCTGTTCAAACTGAGTGAAACGATCACGGGGGAACGCTATCGGACTCAACTTATGCGTTTGAGCCGCGAACTGAAGCAAAACGGCCAGAATACGAAGAAAGGCACGACATAGTGATTTTGCAGCATGACAACGTTCGGCCACACGTAGCAAAACCGGTGAAGACCTACTTGGAAACGCCCCGTATTCTCCAGACATCGCTCCTTCCGACTACTACTTGTTCCGGTCGATGACACATGGCTTATCCCAGCATAAGTTCACGTCATATGAACAATGCAAAAAATGCGTCGATGATTGGATTGCCTCAAAAGACGAGTCGTTCTTCCGAGCTAGTATCCGAAAATTGCCAAAAAGATGGGAAAATGTTGTGGTCCGCGATGAACAATACTTTGAATAATATATTTGTAATCATTTTTGCACAATAAATTCGTAAATTTCCCAATAAAAAGGAAGTTTTTTTTTTCATTTTGCAAATAGACCATATAAATTTTAAAACGTTCAGTTGAAAAAGCATAAATTTTGTAAATAGATACGCAACTTCCGGGTGTATCGTGACTCCTAACGTTTTTTTTTTTCACAGTATGATGCTGTTTAACCATTTTGTTGAGTTTCAAAATGAAACTGATTTTTAGGGTTCCGTACCAAAGGGTAAAACGGAACCCTATTACTAAGACTCCGCCGTCCGTCCGTCTGTATGTCCGCATGTCACCAGGCTGTATATCATGAACCGTGATAGTTAGACAGTTGAAAATTTCACATATGATGTATTTCTGTTGCCGCTATAACAACAAATACTAAACAACAGAATAACATAAATATTTAAGGGGCTCTAATACATCAAACGTGATCTTTTAGCGGATATTTAGCTCTCTCTCTCTCTCTCTCTCTCTCTCTCTCTCTCTCTCTCTCTCTCTCTCTCTCTCTCTCGCACATACCAATCAAGGTCTGTATGTAGAAGAGTGTTAAATGCAATGCTGCATATTTATAGGAGCCTTCTCTATTTAGTGTCTACTTTTGGGCTTGAAGTGATATCAAATATTATTCGACGCTTAAACCCATGTTTATTGCATACATGCACCTTTCTTATGCTATACTAAAACCTATCTGAGTCAAATGACGAAAAATGAAACGCTGAATTTGAGAAATGTGGAAAAACTTAAAATAATAAATCGGCCAAGTTCGACTCGAACTCGCGCACGAAAGGTTCCTTACCATTATCTATAAAAAAAATCATGTCTGTTGTATGGGAGCCCCACTTTTTATTTTTATAGATAATGGTACAGAATTCTTCGTGCGCGACCCGACTCGCACTTGGCCGATTTATTATATTAAATAAGATCTTACAAAATTCCAAATTTTTTTTTTCAAAAAGTAAACAGTTTAAACTTGCTTCATAAAATTATGTAAGAGTATATGAAGATATTCGTACATACTATACTATACAAAATGTTTTCAATACAATTGTTTATACAGAATTGTAGTTGATGTAAGCGTATGGTTGCTAATTTAAGCTAATTAATACAGCAAATAAAAAAATTAAATACTAGGGCACAAAAACAGCGAATATTTAAAAACGCTTTAACTTGCAAAAAAAAAAACAGATCCAATCGGCAAAAGTGCGAGAATTAATTGAGTAAATAAACGAGGCCAGCCACAGCACTGCAAACTAATAAAATACAGCAAAAAGTTGGATCGAGTGAGTGAAGCTGAAAAAAAATCGCGTACTTGCACCATCGGACAGACAAAACTTGAACAAACAAATACTTAACAAACTTGCACTTCAGTTCAATTCAATTCAAATTGCACATTCGACTAATTCAAAAACAAAAAGCAAATAAAAATGGTTCAAGCAATACTATTTGTACTTGAAACAAAAATTTACATATTGCACTCACTTGACTACTATTGATAAAAAATTAATTATTTTAGTTATAAATATGAAGTGTGACGTTTTCAAATAGGTAATTGGTTTTCTAATTTGTAATTTACTTCTAAGTACACTTATCGTTTTTACAATAATAACTGTTGTAAATTATAATATTTAATTCAAAATCTAAGGAAGAACTTGAGCTTTGGCTGTACTAAAGTTTAACTACTCTTTAAATATATATGTACATGTATCACATGACCCAGCTGAATTATTGAATCTATGATTATTTTTAGAGAAATATAATACAAATAATAAAGGATCGCTTATGCTCCCTCAATGCTATATTTTTTACTTATAGATTTTGGTCTGATGAACTCGAAAATAGCCTACACAAATTTTTGTATAGATACGTTTTCGCGTTATCTTTTTTAGAAGATAAGTTCACTATTTCAGCTATATCTTTAGTTAAATGCAACGAATCTGACTACGACTTATGTCAAAATAAAGACAATAAAATACCCAAACCGGTTTTCAGTTTTCTAAAATCGGTTAAACATTTTGAAAGTAAAGAGCTGACATATTTAAAAATAACGGGTTTTTAACAAAAAAAGAAGACAATAGTTTTACTTTTAAAATAGGTAAAAACAGAACTCGTTTAAGCTTATATTGGTTTACAAACAAAATTGGATACATACAAACAAAATCTATGGATAGGTTCCAAAGTTATGATTTTTCCAAAATAGACGGCTATATGAGCAGGCGCTACAATGTCCATGCTACTTCACCAAGCTACTGTTCTGCACGGGGAAGCACACGAAATCATCTAAAATGATATCATGGATAGCATCTATTGACTAAAATCGTTCGTTTTGATGGCTGTGCACTTTTTCAGCAGTAAATATTTTCTCACCTCAGGAAACAATTTTTCCCCAGCTGATACCTGCGGCCCTAAGTCTAAATGGACTTTTTAGAGGTAGTAATTCTTGAGTTTCAACTAATTTTTTGCTATAAGGAACTATTTTGCGATTGACACCGGTCTCGCGAGCTATTTATATGCGCTGTATCCAAAGGAACAAGGGTATAACAAGTTTATGCAAATATAAATATAAACATAAAGAAAATAAATTCTTGATCAGCATCGAAAACTCTGTCGATTTAACCATGTCCGTCTGATTGTCCATCTGGATGTATGAGCCAACAGATATCAGAAACTTTTTTGTGAATCCCTCACCCACCACCTCATTTGACCGATATACGCACAATACATAACTAGTTGAGTAACAGATGAGCAATCTAAACTGATAAACAAATGCATTTTTTGTCATTTATCATTGTGGTAAAACAGTTTCGAGGAATCAAATATTGCGATAAGCTTGTTAAGGGCGATACAAACTGTAGAGCATATCGGTCGAGCAGCTCGACGTCAGGCTCGAAGCTGTAGTGGCACACTTGTCAACATGTTGGCGAGCATCAGTTGGTACAGTTGATTACAGTGCGATACCGAAAGAGTATATTCCTCGAGTTTGGTATTCAAATCTCTCTCTTAATTTTACCCAAAAACTGCGGATTGATTGATAACTGGACTTGGGATTTCCATGGCTATGGACGTTTCGGTTTGATGTATTTAATGTGAACCAAAACATATTAAATTAAACATTTTTATTTTCCTGTTTTGACTTTTAAATATCTCTTGAGTAGCACTACGTTTAGTGAAAAAGCTGATAGTTGTGAAAAAGTATGTTTCCACGATAGAAGCAAAATAAAGAAATACGAACTTTAAAGCACACTTCATATGGAAATTCTCATTTCCCAAATAAGTATGTATGTCTCTAAACAAGAATAAACGCTTGCATGGATGGTATCAAAGTACTAATGTTATACCATCGTGCTTTAATATATGCTTCTTTCCAAAATCTTCTCTATTCTTTCACTAAAATCTTCACGTAAAGATCTTGATTTTTCCCAATATTAATTAAATACCATTATTTTTTTATATCTTTTATTATACCCTGTGCTCAAAGGGACAAGGGTATAATAAGTTTGTGCGATTGTATGTAACAGGCTGTAGAAGACGTGGTAGACCTTATAAAGTATATAAATTCTTTATCAGCATCAGAAATTTAGTCGATTGAGCCTTGTCCGTCCGTCCGTCTGTATGTATGAACAAACATATCTCAGCGACTATAAGAGCTAGAGTCTTCAAAGATAGACATTTACATTCTACATAGTTGACCACGTCCATAACGTCAACTACCCCACAATACGGATCGTATATGGACATTTTCAAAAGCTCCTAACCGGAAATTGTTGGTTTTGTGTTGTTTTTTTCTTTTTAATTTAATAATTTTTAATTTTTTTATATTTCTTTTTCAAAATCTGCATAGGGTAAGGTAAATGCACGACTTCTGCATTCTTACTCGTTAAATTTTTTAATAAAACGATTGTATGCAATTAATTGTTCAGCAATTGAATAGATTGCTTATTGGTCCATATTTGATATAGATGTCTTGTATAGTCACAAAGAACAACTATTAAAGATTCGTTTGGATCACATGATACAGAATCTGATGCAAATAAAGCATATACCGGCTGTAACGTAACTATTTATATTTCTTTCATTCGTTTTGAAACATCATAACTTTGAGGCTCTATATAAACTAATAGGTGATATCAGTGCTTCGAACCAATATTTAATTTCGTTTTAATTATAAATAGATTCTAAGCGATAAGAATGAAGAATGTATGTATATACGAAATCTAATTTGTTTAAATGTTCATTAACTCATCAGTATCTAAATTTTGCCAGAAACTCATTAAAGAGCTTGAAGTTGCCTAAATCCACAACAATTAAAATATTTTTATTTTTTTTTTTGATTTTTAATACTCACTCTTGAATACTCTTATCTTTCAAGCACAAACACCAATTCTCTATATGAGCATCAATTTGCTTTGTCACCTTCAACTCAAACGTGCACGCTTCAACTGTGGATAAAATCTTTCTCTGAGTGTGCTGAAAGCCAACAAAACTTATGGACCGGGAGAACTGTCGACAAACTAAACATTTTGAACGAACTGAGAGGAGATAAGCCAAATGGCAGCATAGAAACCAAAACGCCAAGATCAAGGCAAAACACAAAAACAACACAGAAAACTACAGAAACAATTTGACAATAAAAACATAAAACCAATACAAGTAATGAGCGCGCGAGCAGTTTTTTCTTATTTAATTTTTTTGTTAATTTAAATTTCTTTTCCTGTTTGATTATGACGTTCACATGCCAATCACGGAGCGCGGCAAAATAAAGCTGATATATAAAAATTTAGTTTAACCGAAAATTGTATACGCTTTACACATGCATATGTATGAATGTCCAATATGTGGTGGATTTGATCAAAGTTTATTGCATGAAATGTGCACAAACTACAAAATATATAGGAACGGCATGCCACAGAAATTGTTTCATCTCAAAAACGCAATATTTCAATCATAAAACTAAGGTGCTTTATTTAATTCATAGCTTAAACTGTCGGGAAAAGGACTGTAAGTATATACATTAGAAATTCATAACCTGTTCTGGAAGAGGGTGTACTAATGATTTGCGCGGCATGCGCTGCTTCGCCCCCATTAAATTTTTAACTTTTGGGATGTGTGACAAATCCCATTTTTCCACTGAAACTTATTTCTGCATATACGCTTTATATGGCTCTTGAATTCCATCGAGTGTTAGTTATCGGAGGCAGAAATTTGAAATAGTCACGTAACGCTACGCCAAGTTCAAACAAATATTGTATACCATTACGCCATTCGATATTTACAACTTGAAATATTTTCTTTTTTTGCTTATAACTAACTTTCCCTAAGATGGTCGTATGTGTTCAACAGTTCCCAAACAAAAAAATTGAAATAATTGGTTTTTTTTTCCAAATATTAATATTAAAATGGAATTACCCAAATATTTCTATCACTTTGTTTTATACAATACGATGAGCGGGAGTTCTCCCCTTTTTCTAATCTCTTGCAGTTACTGGCGTTTGTGCCAATTTGAATATTTTAGCTGAGTTACATTAAAAACTTTCAATTATCCACATTGTGGACTCCACGTTTCATTTTATACCACAAGCTATGTTTAAACTAACTGTGAACTATAAGGGCTGAACTTATTGAACTTCCTGCGTATTGTTTTAAAAAATTAGATTAAACTGATGATATTTTCCAGCATTTCTATCAGAGACTCATCGCGTAGAGGCATGTATATTGAATACAAAAAAAAACAATGTATAACGTCGAACAAATGTTTGTATTATATGCTTTGTACAAAAAAAAAAATATATATATATATATGTACCATAGCGAAGGAAGCATCAGACGTCTATAAAATATATACATATATTAGTTATCAGCGTGACAAAATATATTGTATATATTTAGTCATGTGCGTCCGTCCATCAAGAAAAGACTCAGACAAACTAAATTCACGGTATATGCCCTCTAAGTACCGAATTGCTACAAGAGTAACTTGATGTTCCATAACTCGAAACTATTTTAGGGCAGTGGTAAAAAAATAAATTCAGTTGTAAATTTTTTTCAAATATTTGTTATAATTGTACTATATGCCTTGATCTGTCTAAAAAATTGATTAGCATATTTTGTAAAATAGTTTGTAAAAAGAAAAATTTGGAAGCAAATATGTACGTAGATCAAGTTTATAAAAAATTTTAGAATCCACGCCCACAATACGGTTATATTCTTAAAATTCAAATTTTCAAGGTAAACTAAAACCATTTATTACTACGAAAAAAATATGGCGTATACAGGGTATAATATAGTCGAGCACCTGAACTTTAGCTCTTTGTTGTTTGTTCTTGAATTGCTTTGAACATAACCTATATTTATTGATTTATGTTTGATTGATTCATAGATAAACAGATGGATGTGTTCATATCGAACTGACTTACCGAGCTAATACAAGCTATGTTTGTCCGTAGCAAACTATGCCTACAATTAGTAAAACCTTTAGTACATAAAATATTTAAAGGGCATACGCGTAAAACCTCTCACAAACAAATATAAAGACAGAAACGTAGTCAAATGTATTGTGTAGGGGGTCACATATTTATGCATATGTAAAATATTATAAATCTACTCTTCAAAATTTCCCTTTGCAACGCTTATGTAGCCAGCTCTTGTGAGCAAATTCCACTACGCACTCTTTTGGTATTGTGAGCTTACTTTATTCTCTCTCTCCTCTCTCCGACGATCAAACACACACAGCTGTTGCGTGCTCATGTTTAAACTTTTTGCAGCTCTCTGTCCCGTACGCCACATTCCCCTATCAGTGAATCATACTAAGCTTTATTGCTCCATAACAATATTTTGGCGCTGTGTGCCCGGCCTCCATAGACATAACAAAAAATAACAATAACAACAACAATAGCGACGAAAATCAAACTTAAACAACAACAACAACAACGTATTTAATGTGCTTGTCGCTGTCGGCGCTCACGCGATCCATTCAGTAGGCATTTCGCGTTTAAACGCTGCGGTACAATACATTTTATGTACATTTATCGTCCGTTTGCTCAATCGATCGATTCGTTGGCGGTTTCTCGTTTTCCAGTCGAAAGTTTAAACTTTCGCAGTGAAAAAAAAAAGTTTGCCTCTAAACTTTTAGCACAAACGGAAAACGTTTAAGAAAAAAGAAAAAAAAAATCGGTGATTTTGCGCTATATTTGGCTAAAATCAAGAAAATCAACAGGTCGGTAACGACAAACCCAACGTGAGAGATCATTCAACATCATCTGCATAGTTTTTTCAAGGTAAACATAATCTTTTCTCTCTTGTGTTGCTCTCACTCAAATTCATGTACATAAATTCTCTGAGAGCGCAAATGTAACACTCTTGAAATTGTTACCAATGATGCAATTTCCAGCATGAAATCATGAATTACAACGTTATTGAAACGGGCGGTCCGCACTGCACAAGGTCGGAACTAAAAGTTGCAGACGAACCTAAGAATATCGCTTTCAGAATAGTAACAGAACAGCTAAAATAGTGATATACCAGAATTAATTTTGTGTTAACAGAACAGAAAGTTGCAGGTAGAAGTGATTTATCATGTATTTGTTACGTATCAAAATGATTTTAGTGTTACCACCAGCACAGAGATTCGACAGTAGAAGTAGCAATTGAATAATAGTATTAGTGACATAACATGAGATGAGTTTAGTAAAACCGTGATGAAAAACTATACATTTTTAATATTTATATTTAGGAAATATATAAAGAAAAGTTTTCCTTTTGATGTAATTTTAATAAATAATAATGTTTATATCCTTCTTATTTTAAAAGTTGGATGTATGGTTCTTCCTTATTTTTATACTCTTCACACAGAGTGTGAATAGTATTATAATTTAGTCACAATGTCTGAATTCTTTTTCGCCAATCTTTGAAATATTGGTTTGAAAGTTAGTATGGAGGCTTGTTATAACCATAAGCAACATAAGTATCAAAATTAGCTCGATTCAGTCGCTAGAAGGTACGGCTCCCATACAAAAAGACTTTGTATATATTTTGTTGTAACGAACATGTTTGAATTAAAGCCATTATTTTTAAAACACTGTTTTGAAATTAGTCAACTACATACAAACGATAAATGCAATTAATAATAGGTAATATTGTATAAATTTTACACTTGTGTGAGTAAAGATTTAAAGAGTCGATAGCTCAACTGTTTACCGTGCTGCCAAACAATCCAGACAACTTCGGTTCAACCCCCGCTCGTACCAAAATTTCTTTAAATTTTCATTTTTAAATGATAAAACGGTACAACCATTTAACACACTGGCTATTTTGCCGTCGGTCTTTTCACAAAGCACTCTTTCAAATAAAACTTAACTACGTTGCCCAAACCGGGATTCCAGCCCATACCCTTTGCGATACCATAAACATAAGTGCAGCGTCTAAGCACACTGCACCACGCCCTTTCTAATTATTTCTTATCATTTCATGCTCCCTCTATATCATCTAAAACCGTTATAAAGGCGTAATTCATGCCAAATACATATATAAATACAACTCAATATATTAAAATTTTTAAATCTGTGCATCCTCTCAAAAATTTAAAGACAGAAATAATACAAGTATACGAATTGGGTGATCTTTGAAATCTTTTGTTTGAGACTAAGTGATTAGTATAAAAGTCATGTTCAATATGGATGCCTTAGACAGCACAAATTTTACACAAGACACACACAAACTATAAAGCAAAAATATAAAAGAGATCAGATGGCATTCAAAATTCTGTTTTTGTTTAATCTTTTAGAACTTCTGAATCAAATCTGTATGAATACAAATTATATCGCAGCGTGTAGTAAATTCTAAATTAAACTGCACATCATTCAGAAACACATCTGATGCGCTTATCTCGGGTATGGAAAGTTTTTTTTTTTTTTTTTACTATGTATATAGACAACATACATACTATTTATATCAAAGCGTTGGCAACTGGAATAACTTTTTCCAAAATCATACGATGTTGTTGCATTTGACTTTGAACGCGTTCAAGATCGTTTATAGTTTTGGTTAGATACTACGAGGTGGCACATGGATGCCGGTGTATGTGCGTTTTGATTTTGTAATATTTCAGAAAATGAGTTCTTACACATGCATATGTATCCGATGTATCTTAATAATCGCCACGAGTGTGCTGTCTTTCACAGCTTAACAGTCACTATTCTCTCGCGTATTTATAAATATTTTGTTTTGATAAAAAAACAAAATGAAATCACCAATTAAAAGCAATTTGATCACAAGTTTTCGGACAATATTGTGGGTTTCTATTTAATGTACATATATGTACATTTGTTTATAGTACGTATAAAGTTTTCTTGGTCAATAGCGGCTGGGCGCGTATCTGGGCGCTATCTATGAGAAAACGAACATATGTTTGCTAAATATATTTATAGGTACATATAAACAATCATAATTTATGAACAATGACAGAGAGTAGCGTGGTACACGTGGCTAACAAGATAGAAATTGACAAGTAAAATTTGTTTTTATAGAACATTTTTTTTTATAAATTTCTAGCTTTGAAATTATTATAAACTTGAGCCAATGACTACAAAATTTTAGTATAATATACACTTCTATATCACGTGCACGTTAATCAGTTTGGACAATTTATTTAACCTACCATATGGAATGACGCCAGTTTTTTGACTAATTATACCACAAATAAAAAAATTTTGTAACAGGGTACATTGGGTCTGTTGAGCTGTCAAAGTGTATGAAATATAGCGAAGGATGCATCGCAGACCCCATAAAGTATACATATTCGTGTTCAGCGTAACAAGACGAGTCAATATTATCATGTCCGTCCGTCCGTATGTCTGTGTGAGGGAAAAGTTCTCCGTCGAGAGACGACTTAGACAAAACAAAAGTCGCAGTATAGGCTCTCTAAGTACCACGCTGCTACAAGAGTAACTAGAAATTTCTTAAACATTTTCGAAACATTTGTTATAATTCCGTATAATGCTATGATTCGAAATATTTGTTATAATTTTATAGTACGCCTTGATTTCCCTCAAAATTAAAATTATTTGATTAGCATATTTTGTAAAATAGTTTATAGAAAGATAAATTTTGATGCAAATGTGTACGCATATCAAGTTTATAACAAATATTTGATGTCACGACTCCAATACTATAACCCTTAAAATTCACATGTTTCAAAATTTATTATTATGAAAAAAAATATGTCTTGTACAGGATATAATATAGTCGAGCAACTGGACTATAGCTCTGGTTTTTTTTTTTTCTTTTGCTACTTTAGTTTCATAACTTGAGTAAAAAACATCATAATAGAGTTAATTCGTACAACAAAAAAATATATCAATATATATACTCTTGCCACATAGTTTGTAATACCAAAAAGTACACGACGAAGACATTTTCAAGTTTACTTACATCCTTAACGGGTTAGACGAGGCAAGACGATATACTAGTAGCCTTGTCAGACAAATCGCTTGATCAAGTGTTAATGTTACCATTTAAAAATCGGTATGAAAACTCTAGAATCGACAAATGTTTTATAACCCCAAGACGTTGAAATGAAAATGTTCACTTTTTAACTTAAAATCAATCTGGAATTATGTTTCTTTTGTATTATATACATTAATGTACTAGGGGCGGATCCAGAACGCTCTATTGGTGGGGGTGGGGCGTAATTTACTACTCTCTACTCTTGGGAACCCTACTAAAAACAACCTATTATTTTATTAAAATGAAGCGAAAAAAATGTTTTTATACTGAACAAAAATGCTGTTTGGGGGACGTTCCCGTTTAACTCAAAACTATTTGTTTTAAAAAAAAAATGTTGGTTAGTTCCGTTCGATTGGAACTGATTTTTATGTGATAGCTATAATTTATAATCGACACATCTCGGAATTCGATAGAGGTGTTACACACAGCAGACAGAATTACATTGTGGATTTGTGCGAATCAAGAATGTATGTACATTCACATTGCTGGTTCAAAACATAATCATAGTAGAGAAAACATACTAAAAGTACGACGACAGTGCTGTATTCTCAAAATAAATTCACGGATAACAATAGTTTACACAAGAATATTAGCTGGTTTCTTAAACCTTCTTCAAACCATGCCCAAATCAGACAAAAATTTTTGAAAGTTGTTCAAAAATGAATAGAAAAATGTAATTTCCTTTTGTCACATATTCTAGTCTAAAATGCACGTTTTCGCTCAACATTTTTCGTTTTGTGAAATTTGCATCTAGCTATATTCTGCCATCGTACCTTCGTCCCAAAAGCTTTTCAATTGTTACGACGTCCTGTTTCTTAAAAAAATTGTTGACATTTTTGGAATTTACGTCCCGAAAACACATAGACAAAGTGGATTAAAAACCAACTCTCGAGATGTGACCTAAGATTTTAAACTAATGTAAGTAGCGCATATCGTATTTAGAAAATATGTTTGTTTTCAAATTTATCCGACTTTAGTCTGTATCAAGCTCCTAGTAGTTATCTATCACAATCGGAAATTGGTTGTTATTTTCGAATTTTAATGTCCGGATTTATGTTACGATCGGCACAGAATAACCAAATTTGCAATAGAAATTTGGAGCAGTAATTCTATCAAAAATTTCAATAGAATTACTGCTCCAAACTGTAAATATTATTACTAAACTCATAAACCATACGAACAGCAAACAACATATGATTCGGAAAATATACTATAATCAACTTTTTTTTAATGTACCGGGGGAAAAAAACATTTTGTTTGTATTTATTGCAGAACATTTATAGCTATGTTACTACAAGCTAATATAGCGTATTGAATACCGATCATTATGATTGTGCTTATCGAAAAAAAAAAATATTATCACTGTGGACGGTAGTCCACGCAAGTGACGAAAGTCCACCTCAGTGTGGCTGCTGCACGAACACTATATTAACGCGCAATATCGAAGTTTTTAGTGGTAATTCCGATCGAAACGTTACATACCATTAAAAAGGTCTTGAAACATACTTTCAGAAAATAAAATATCGGATCACCACAGCCCGAAATATAGGTGGTTGAAAAAAACCTCTCTTAGCGGTATTGGGGCTCGTTGGGGGGCTATCATGACGAACGCTTAGTTACATATTACAATCGATTCCAACCATACAAATGAAAAATATGAATATATCGTCAAAAAAATTATATTAGTAGTTTTGTGTGTTCCAAGTATGCTTTCGTCACTTGATTTTTCCTCGTCAAGAGGTTTTTTATTTGATTATGCTTACTAAGAGTAGAGCATTTTTATGGAAGACGTTAAAAGCGCACACGTCTATCTAATGCCAACTAATGCCGACGTGCACCGAAATGCTTATCGTAGAAAAGGGAAGGGTATTGTATAAGCTGATAGTAGTTATTGCTTGATAGACTACAGTCAGCTTCGAAAGCAATGAACAAATACAAAACTACGTTATCAGCTGCGACAAATGATTACAAACTTGTATTTTCCAATTATAACTTAATCATTTTAATGTCATCTTAACAATGTTTTAAGTGATAATAATATGAACTAAAGTTTGTTTAAATTTTTAATAAAATGAAGCAAAATAGATTTTAAAGAATATTTTTTCAAAAATTTTTTAAATGATTTTCGATTTTACCGTACTTTTATAATATCGTATATTTTTCTTGTGACAACGCACCACTATGCACAAAAAGCAGCAAAACAAACTGATTTCATTTGCTCGCGCATACCTGAATCAATTGCACAAAAACCAATGCTGCCATTTCCAATAATACGAACAAGAAGCGCGAATAGCTTACCACAGTTTAATTAATTTAATGAATGCACAACAGCAGCAAAGTATTATATATCTTAAATTTATTAAAACTTTCAATGATAAATTTACTTTTCGCCAAAATACCAAGCTACAAGGTGTTTCTAGCTAGAGATGTGTAGTAATAATATTATGCGGTACCCTGTGCTCAGTATTTTACATATGAAACACCCAGTGCACAGTGTTGCAAGGTTGCAAGCAAATCGACTGCGCGCCAAAGTTTACAAGGTGTCACTAAACTGGTGTAAGGATAGCAAGAAGGAGCTTTTCTCTATGTATTGGCGCGACAGCTGTTTGGTCCTTTTTGCGTAATGCGCAGCAATTGGTTCCTGTTTTG